>WNLN01000095.1:0-96429 GCA_021347865.1 Sarocladiaceae sp. CBMAI 1973 | reverse complement strand
TGGCGCAGATGATTCAGCTTCAGCAGATGCGATTCTGGCTTCTGCGGCAGCAGAAACGAAAGCCGCAGGTGGCTCAGCAGACGATGACGCCCCAGTAGTCGAAGAAGATCCGAGTGTTGTGAAGATGAGCGACGGCACCCACGCAGGCCTTCAAACAGCCGCGTCAGTAGCAGCGCAACTCGAGCGTCGCAATCGTGAAGAACGCGCCGATTTCGAGCGTCACCGCAAGACTGCAAAAGAGGAAGAGACAGTCTACCGTGATGCTACGGGCCGGAGAATAGATGTTTCAATGAAACGCGCCGAGGCTAGGAAGGCGGCAGCAGAGGCAGACGAGAAGGAGAGATTACGCAAGGAAGAGCTAAAGGGCGAGGTGCAACAGGAAGAGGCAAGAAAGAGGAGGGAGGCATTAGATGACGCGAAGTTGATGAAGGTTGCGAGAGGAATCGACGATGTGGACATGAACGCAGAACTCAAGGAGCAGGAGAGATGGAACGACCCAATGCAGCAGTTCTTGAGCGAGAAGAAGGATGGCGGAGGTGGAGGAGCAGGCAAAGCAAGGGCAAAGAAGGGAAAGCCCGTTTACAATGGTGCGGCGCCCCCAAATCGCTATGGAATCAAACCTGGGTACCGCTGGGACGGAGTCGACAGAGGCAACGGCTTTGAGGCGGAGAGGTTCCGGGCCTTGAACAGAAGGGAGATGACCAAGGACTTGAGCTATTCATGGCAGATGGACGAGTAGAGCAGGCATTCTTATCTTATGACCATCAATAGATACCCCCAAAACTGGCCATGACCATACTGCCAATTTAGGAAGTGTTTGAGCATGTCCTGCACGCGCAAGAATATCTGCAAGCTGTGTCTTTATTGGTATATAATCCCCCAGGTGTGGTAAATCTTCCTTGTGAGGCGACGTCTAGTGTAGCGGCCCCGGACCCCCGTGATATCAGAACACAAAAGACCAATGCTTCTCCAGTCGCAATTTGTCCGCCATAATCAAACACACTACTATCTACTTAAGCCGTGGGCGTACCCACCGTGGGAGACCCAGCCGGGCTCGCTGCGGACGAATCTTCCTTCTTGCGAAGCATCTTGTCCGCACCTCTCACACACACCTCCTTCACCAGCTGGATAAAGGCCATCTTCGCCGGGCCATCGCCGACGCGCACCTTGAACAAGGCGATAAGGTTGCCAAGTGAGATGCCCTGCTCGGGGATACTGTCCAGAATCTCCTTCTTAGTGACGAATCTGGGACTGCCAGGGGTTTGCGAGACAACTGCGATGATATCAGTAAGCGTCCAGAGACCTGAGTAGTAGTGCTCAGACCAGTTGGCCTGCTGCTGTACTTACTGGCTTGAGACGGGTTTGGGCTCCCAGCCCTAGAAGCATTTGGCGTACCGCGGTTGCTACCCACGAGCTTGATCTTCTTCTTCCTCGAAATGGCCCCATCGGACATCTCCCCAGCCGTGGCCTCACCATCACTGCCCGAACCGGCGCCCATGTTCCCCTTTCTTTTGCCAGTGGCCAAGCTACCGGGGACAGGGGTGCCAGATCGGCTTCCTCGCGCCGAATTGGCCGCCGCCGCCGCAGAAGCCCCAACAGCCGTCTTCTTGACCTTGGCCTTCTTCCGGACGGACTCGTTGCCGCTGGACTCAGAGACCGGGGACCCAGCACGCTTCAGAGACTTGGACTTGGCCTTCTTGGGAGTATTGGTCCCCTTAGTGCTTGTGCCAGAAGCCTTGCCCTTATCCTTATCGTCCGTTTGAGAAGCCTTGAGATCGTTGCCGTCCTTCTGCTCGTTCTCGCCCTCCTTCTCGTCATCTTCGTGATCAGATTCTGACTCAGACTGTCACATGCGTTAGTACACAGCGAGCACAGAGCGTTTTGCTGGCAGCGCATAGCTTGGACCTACCGAACTTGTCCACGGCTTCTCCTCAGAGTCATCGCTGGCGTATTGGTCCTCTTTGTCATGTCTGATGAGCTTCTTCTTAGTGGCTTTTCCATATTGCTGACGCTCAAGCTCTTCCTGCAAGCGCTCCTTGAGCTCTTTTTCTAGCTGCTGTTCGTCGCCTTCTCCGAAGTTGTTCGCCCCCAGTTGCTCGCGCTTGATTCTGTCATTCGTCTCCTTGGTGTCTTCGTCTTCCTGCCTCTCCAAAGTTGGCTGCTCATCATCATCCTGAAATTCGTCCCCTGAGACGTCAAGGTCATCATGCTCCATCTTTTCAGCGCGGGTGGCGGCCCTGAAGGTATCACTCTCCGTTTTGATCATGGAGCCCCTGCCATAAAAGGACTGACGAGTGGCCTCTTTGTTCATTTGGCCCTCCTTTTTGAGCTCATCCTTCATGGCCCAACGAGTAGGCATCATCTTCTTGCTCATCATCGCTTCAGCTTGATCCACGGTGTATGCTTGGAAAGATGGCTTGGAAGTCATTCGATACCATTTCTCGAGTGGAACCATGCGGAAAACGTTGTTATCTATCATCAACGCCGCAGTCGTCTCCGAAAGTGCTGAAACGTAGCTACCAACCCAAACGTTTTTGCCGTCGGCGTCTTCCAAGTGCCACGGTAGAGCTTCCTCGTACCGCAACTCCGACTCCTTTTTGGCTGCCTCTGTCTTTGGGGCTCGGTTGAACGTGATCTTCTCCTCCTTGGCCTTCTTCGGCTTCTTGGGCTGATTGTCCTTGGCAACCGGGGCCATCTTAGCTTGGTCGATGGCTCTTTGAGCCTCTTTTTCGGCCTTGATCTGCGCCATCCTATCCCTTTCGTCCATATCGACCTGTTTTGGCTCAGGTTCTGGCTCGTCCTTGACGACGGCGCGCCCTGGTGGAGGCTGTCTGGCATCCCGACGGTGAAGTGTGACCGGTCTCGCGAAGTCGTCCTGATCTGTCGGATTTATGTTCTTGTTCGTCTTTGTAGGTGCGAACCTAAGCATGTGGTGGCGAATACCGTCCAACAGAGCTTTCTTCGTCGTCATGATAGGAATGTCACTGCAGCCTGGAGGAGCTGGATCGAGCCATCCACCGTTTTGTCTCCTTCGCTCTGCGATGTCCTCTCGTGAACCAAGCTTGTTCTTGGTCGAGGCCGCAGCCGGTTTCGCATGCATAGGTTGTGGTGGCTTCTGACCAGGCTTGCGTTGGACCATAGGATTCGCGCGGCCTTTCGGCCTCATAGGTCGCAGTGGGTTGGCCCTTTTGTTTGCGGCTGGCGGCGGCGGCTGCCGCGTGCCATTTGTGGCAGGCTCAGAAACATTGTTGTTCGACATTCTGACGGCCTTAGATTTTGAAGTATGTGCGCTGACTGTCGGACTGTGTATGGGCGTGCTCAGCGCAGAGGCAGGTCAAGTCGCTGCTTCGCGTCGACGTCCGTCTGCGACGTCACGACGTCGAGAAGCGCCTACGGCGCAGGCACGAGAGACGTCGAAATGCTGGTGGTGCCGTTGTGCGCGAAGATAACGGCAGAAGAGCAATCTTGTGTTGTTTTCGCTGCCTATTAAGCAGTTGTAAGAATGTTGCAGAGCGGCGGAGCGATTGTGATGGAGGAGCGTTGGTTTGATCGTAGAGCTAAGCACCAGCGTGAAGGGGAGCAGTCTGAGCGGCGCAAGGTAGTGGGCCACCCTCAGTCAAGCCACAAACTGGTCCCAGGCTTTCTGTGATGCACTGGCAAGGTGGAACGTGGGACTGACTCAGTGATAGGCAAGCAGAAGGTTGTTGGTGCTCAGGCGCAAACATATCACTGTCATGAGGCAGTCGTGATTCACACAAAGAACAAAGAAATTACACGAGCAAGGGCGATTGCACCTGTCCAAGGGAGGTTCGGTTTTCGAAGACAGTCTGCATGGACCACCACAGTGATTGTCTTGAATGAGGCTGAATAGCGGGAACGCCACAGTGCGCTTAATACGGAGACTTGGAACGAGTCCTAACACAGCACTGCACAGTGGGGAGTGTCGTCGCCGAGCGCCGTGATGGTTCCCCGCGCACAGTGCCCAGAGGAATTTCGGACCCAAGACATGGTAATTCGTACTGTACTGACATCGTCAGGTAAGCTTCTAGCTTAGCTGCCAAACATCCACTTCAGAGTGACCTTGCCTTTTGCCTTCCTTCTAACGCGCTTGACATTGAACACAACAGCTTCACGACTTGGCTTCGTTTGGATTGGTCCCAACTTCATGGCTGCACACGTCTGTATTGCACATGTCTACTCTGGCATACTCGTACCAGTGAAGCTCTCACCAAGAAGCTCGAACATCTCCAGCTTCTGTCACTCAATCCAAGTACTCAGCTCAATCGGCATCTTTTGGTCAACAAGCAGCTCTTTGGTGTAAGATTCTCGACTGTCGAGTTGGTCTTTGCTCCGAAAAAGTGTGCAACAAATGTTCAAAGCTGATCGCACCGCCCTTGAGAACCAAATTACCATTGCCCTTCAACGCTCGGACCAAGAGCCAATGAGCTGAGCTTCCTGTGTGCGGCGAAACACATATCTACGTCGATATCCTGCTCCAGATTGGGTGAATGAGCCATCATAGCCCATCACTGATTCCCACTTCGACCCGATGAACGGCTCAGATCCGGCAGGGCCTACTCGCCCACCTCCTGGCTTGGAGGAGCGTCTGCACAATCTCATCATCTCAAACAGCCCCAATGGGCAGCCGGGAGTTGGGAATGCTCGTGCAATGCCAATTGAGGCAAATATAGGGGCGGAACAAGCTGCTGTATCTCCCAACACCAGCGCTGCCCCGCAGACTGCTCGCGGAGGTGGCAAGAAACGTCCTAACCAGGCACAGCGACGTCAGATGAACGCGGAGCTCTCCTTGGTTGTTGACACAAGATCGGTTGAGCCGCCTCGGCATGAACATCAATTCCACAGTCAAAGAGGCAGCCATGGGAACCACCGTGGCGGCATACCTTTCGCCGGCCAGCGCGATACGACAACACAAGCTCGTCAAGCGCACGGATATCAACACCAGCAGCAGTGGAGGTCCCCGGACGCATCTCAGCATCAGCATGGTCGGTGGAATCAGGCCCAGCAGGGACATCAAGGACACCAATATTCCCGTCAACAACATCATGACCAGTCTTTCCGCAGACCACAAGGTCAATCTCAGAACTTTCGCCCTGGGTCCGGCCACCAAGGACAGTCCCACCAGCCTCAGAACTTTCCCGTACGGCCCGAGGAACTAGCAGCTCAGTCTAGCATGCTGGAGGAACTTTGCTTCAAGGTCGTCAGTGGATCAGAGATCGAATTCTCCGAGATCGCCGACAAGGAAGCCTTCCGTCAGCGTATTGAGCACCTCAGCAGGGAGGTCATCACCATGTACGAGATTCAGGAAAATGGGAAAGGACAATTCCCACCCCATTCTGTCGAGTTGAAATGTTTTGGGAGCCTGTCGTCTGGCTTTGCCACTAAAGCTTCAGACATGGATCTTGGTCTTGTGACACCCCTGTCCGCCGTTCAGCCAGACACACCTGACTCACCTATACCCAGACTTCTGGAAAAGGCATTGCTAAATGCCGGATTTGGCGCTCGATTGCTTACCAGGACGAGAGTTCCTATCATCAAACTGTGTGAGCGGCCACCTGCAAAGCTTCTTGAAGACCTGCTAGCTGAGCGGGAGAAGTGGGAGACTGGGGCAAGCAAGGACACGCAAGACGGACAGGACCGAGCACCGGTTAGTGAAGATGTCCCGTCAGCAGATGAGTACGAGGACCACGAACCACAGCAAACCGAAGATGACATTGCGCCTGAATTCTACTTCGATGTCCCGTCCATTGATGGCAGTGGGGGAGCAAAGCGCATGTGGCTGAAGCAGAGCCGCAACCAGACCCTTGCGAACTATCAGATCACCGCGAAGCGAGTGTTGCGCAAGGCAGGGGGGCGCGATGTCACAGTCGGGAACCATCGCGAGCTATCAGAACTCGAGTGGGAGATACTGAACTGCGTTTGCAACGCATTCATTCAGGGTCTTGAAGACATCGAACTGCGTGATTCACTCCGACAATGGTCGTCCTTGACGTTCGAGCACACGCCAGGCTCTTCAAACAGGCACTCCTTGATGACCGTCTGTACTCAGGTCGAGGGAGAGGAACTCCTTAAAAGATGGGATCAGAAGATTGTGCAGCAAGGCATGTCTACCAAGCCTCGACATGGGCATGCCGTCATGCAATGGAATCACCTCCGCTCACGCGAGATGTTCGGCCTTGATCCGCTGGCTTGGGCGAAAGAGGTGCAGCTTGCCTTAGGCATGGTCAAGAAACTACCCTCGGTGCAGCTGATCACCCTCGAGCAGCAGCCACATGAGACACCTACGCAGTATAATGTCCGAGCTAGGAGCGTGGTGCGAGTCTTAGCAGACCACAACCAGGAGCCTACACACGTTTTGTTGGCTCAGTACATTGCTGGTATTCAGCCGAGTAGTGTCCGCAAAGCTGTTACCAAGGCCTTTGAAGACTCGTCTTATACGATGGATATGGTGGCAATTGGCAGGCGACACAAGAGCTTTCATCTGGCCACGAAGCTTGAACAGGCGCTCGCAAAGAAACTCTACGAAGAGAGTTCAGTCTCGGATATCCAATCATATATCGAACTATTGCGTCAGCCGTTGGTCAACATCAGCAACGAATCTGGTGCTTCGAACTGGATCGTCCCGATTGGGCCCGAAGATGCCGCCCTCGTCGCCCGCATCCAGGGCATCACTGACCCTCAAACCTTTGCAGTCAACCAACCCCGAGACCGCTACAAAGACAAACTCGAGTTCCCAAAGTCTGGCGTCGGGGCACAATGTGACATCAACTTCTCCGCCCATCTTGCACTTCAGAACACTTTACTCCTTCGTTGCTACTCTCATACCGATCCGCGAGTTCGACCAATGGTCCTCTTCATCAAACATTGGGCAAAAGTGCGCGGAATCAATTCTGGCTACCGCGGTACACTTAGCAGTTACGGCTATGTGCTCATGGTCTTGCACTATCTCGTCAACGTGGCTCAACCTTTCGTCTGCCCGAATCTGCAGCAGTTGGCGCCGCCTCCACCTCCAGACATGAATCCGTCGGAAATGGAGGGCATCTACACCTGCCGCGGCTATGATGTGCGCTTTTGGCGCAATGAAGAAGAGATACTGCACCTATCGCGAGCTAATCAGCTCACGCCCAACAAGGAGTCAATCGGGCACCTACTCCGTGGCTTTTTCGAATACTACGCGCACACATCTGTAATGAGCGATGGAACCGGACGTGGCTTTGATTGGGGACGCGACGTCCTCAGTCTAAGAACTCCTGGTGGCCTTTTATCGAAGCAAGAAAAAGGATGGACAGGGGCCAAAACGACGGTAGAATCCAGAGGTCCTGCTCACGGGCCAAAGCACTCCCAGAGTATGGATGCAGCATCGCCAGCTTCACCTATGACACCACAACAGCCGCAAGGTCCCACGGCCGCCGTCGATGCCGCAGCAGCCCCGAAGGCAAACACAGGAGGAGAAGCCAAGGACGTGAAGGAGGTTCGCCACCGCTATCTATTCGCTATAGAGGATCCTTTCGAGCTTGACCACAATGTGGCCCGAACAGTCACACACAACGGCATCGTGTCCATTAGGGACGAGTTCCGACGGGCATGGCGCATCCTGCGAGCTGCAGGTCAAGGCTTTGTCAAGGAAGATCTGCTGCAAGATGCAAACGCAGCTGAGCCGAGCGGGAAGAGCCCGTTCCTGGCACTGCTCGATGACATTCACGGAATTACGGCTTGAGGATTTTGATGATGCTATGATAACAGTGCTTCTCATCTTGAAAGCTATCGTGTCAGATGCATCTCACTTTTCTGAAGAGTCTGGGATGAATGACACATGATGAGCATACGTGGTAGACGACGGCAGCTAATATGTCAGGCTTGTATACTTAGGGGACTCATCTAGGTGATGAAGCTGGATGTTATGAGTGTGGACGTGTGGACGAGGATGGTTCTGTTGTATGTAATCTATCATTGCTCTTCTGCTAGGAGATCAAATATGTTATTTGTTTTGCGGCCTCCTGAAGTTGATGGCCCTGTCTTTTGCTTCTTCTTTGCAGGAGCTTGTTCCACACTCTCGTCACTTCCCTCGGCCTCGTCATCCGCTAAGCCCAAGATCTCATCAAGCCCACTTCGTAGACTCGCCACTAGTTTCGCATCTTGGAACAGTTCTGCTATACTTGCGACAGTAGGCAAGTCTGCGAGAGGCGGCAGTATTGACGATATGTGCTCTTTGAGATCTTGTAGTCCCGGTTGAAGCTCTTCAAGAGCACCTGCGGGCAAAGCTCGAAAGATTTGGTCCACGAGACGGAATGAATAGAGCGTGGCGAGGAAATGAGCAGTCACGTGAGTGATGTCCCAGCTGTGTAGCTTAGACTTCTTGGACGGTTTCTCTGGATTTTGAAGCATCACGAGCGACCATGACCGCTTCTCAATCTTCATGTGATCCTGAATGTCTACAGCCAGACATGCCAACAGCCAAGCCGGTTCGTTCTCATGTCTCTTGGCAGAAGTGCAGCTCTTGAGAAGAGATGTAAGCTCTGCCATGAACACCCTTGCCGTGTGCACAGACAGCTCGATGCTCGTGCCCTTGTGTTGAGAAACGTTTCGTACCTTGCGATGCTCGTTGCGTTCGGATATGTTCTGAATCTTGCGATGCTCGCGAAGAGTCTTGTGTCGGCTCTTGCATGCTTGAGCAGCTAAAGAGTAGCCCATGGCCCGCAAGTCAAGTGAAGGCTCCCAGGCGCTTGTTCGTAAAGGGCTGTCTGTTAGCATTGGAAGGAACATATCTGGCTGCGGCCCGGAGCCATCCGATAGCTGATAAGCCACCTCGGAGAGGCGAGGATCGAGACATTGCGAATTCAACGGCATCTTCCGACTTCCCTTCTCGGTTTGGACATACTGCTGGCAGAAGCGCCGGAAGTGGATATCGTCTGGGGTTTCTTCGAGGCAGATTCGTCTTAGTTGATTCAGTGTTGCCTGCGGGAGCCTTTCGCGCTCGTATGCTAGCCTGGTACATGATACCTCAAATTGAGCTGAGATCTCCGATTGCGTAAAAAGTGCACACGAGAGAGCATTGTCGTCGGCAGTGTATATGTCGCGAAGAAAGACAACACCCGTGCCTTCCGGAAGATCGTGGACCAGCAGGTCAGAGTCTGATGTAAGGATGCATGCTGGTGTGGCCCTGAACGCATGTCTGGCGCAGTATTCGTCTGCTTCCCCTGGTACTAGCTGTACAAGATCTCGATATTTAACGCTGGCTTTCAGAGCATCGATGATTGATGGTACCAGAAATGGAGGTTGTAGAGGGAAGTGTTTTTGCTGAGCAGGCTGGCCAGAGACGTCGAAAAGAGCTCTCCCTTCGAGGGCTTTTGGCGATGCTATTGGGATAGGCAGACCGTATGGACATTTGGAAAAGAGACGTGTGAGTTGCACGGTGCTCTTCTGCACCCTGTCCAGGCGTGTGGGCCTCTTCGATGAGGGCAGGAAAGCATCAAAATAGATGGCTTCACTGTCAGACTTCATGTCAGCGGACTTCGAGTAAATGTAAATGGAGCTTAGTTTGACATACACTGTCACATCGTGACTAGCCAGAGCGTCCAACCAAGCAATGATTGAGCCACCAAGCAGTTCATATGACGGTTCTACGAAACCATTCGCGGTGCACTTGTGCAAAATGTGGTAAGCGAGCGCTGGCCCGTCAATGACGACATGTCGGCGATCGAGTTGTGACGGTTGAGCAAACGGTTCGAGCGTGGACAGCAGATTAGGGATGCCCATGGCTGAGGGATGTGGGATGTTGATGATAAGGATGTTCAGATTTAGGCATAGAATCCAAGACTGGACAACCCGCCGTTCTTTCTAAGTCGGGTTTTTTATGCTCACAGACCACACTTTATGGGCCACAGGTGTAGACTTGCTTCATCATCCTGAGCGTCTTAACGGATCACCCTCGAAGCTTGAGAAGATACCCATGCTCATACGTTTTGTCATTCAACAAAGCCTATCAAGCCTCAGTCATCAGCTCAGCTCAGCTCATTTGGCGTATGCAGCAAAATGGAACAGCCGATGCTGGCCCCCCACCATTTCCCGAGTTGGAACGTCATGACACAGTGCGAAGCCTTGACACCCGACCAGTAGCCCCGCCATTTCACAGCAGCTCACACAGTCGCAGCACAGTGCTTCACCGAGTGGTGGGGCCACACGAAAATTGAGCAGTGCTAACCTGGACTCAGCCTGACGTTTAGCTCTTTCCTCGGGCTACGAGCTGCCTGACCTTTTTTTCTTCCGACTTCACCCACTTCTTCCGCACCTCAATCTTTGTCCACCTTGGGACAACGCGGCCAGTCCTTGCCATTGCGTCTCTTGTCGCCTTCTGTCCCTTTCTACAGTTGTCTTGGGAGGTCGCCCGCTCATTATTATTGCATCGGTCCTCATAGCCTTCGGCTCGACGGGCTTTCCTGACCATCTTCCCCTCCCGTCGCAGGTGACCTTGCAGCTGCTGCATGGGTCACACTACCGACTGCAGCTATGCGCAACACCCTTATTTTCGCCGGCAACTCGTGTCCGGCTCTCACTGGACAAATATGTGAGAATCTGGGCATGACAACGGCAGACGCCGAGTTGACACAGTTCTCCAATGTGAGCATGCTTCTGAGGCCTGCCAATTCTCCCCGCGTTCTTGTTGGCTGACTTGTCTGCTTCCGTAAAGGGCGAGACAAGTGTACGAATCCTCACAAGCGTCCGTGAAAAAGACGTGTTCGTCGTGCAATCGGGTAGCTCCAATGTCAACGACTCTATTATGGAGCTTCTGATCATGATCTCGGCCTGTAAGGGTGGCTCTGCCAACAAGGTCACAGGTATGCATGACTCGACGTTTCGTCCACTCGCTTGTCAGTGGCTAACTTGCTTGTGCAACAGCTGTTCTCCCATATTTCCCTTACAGCCGTCAGTCTAAGAAGAAGTCGCATCGTGGTGCCATCACGGCACGCATGCTTGCCAACCTTCTCGGCGTCGCTGGCGTTAAGCACGTCATTACGGTCGACCTTCATGCTTCGCAGATGCAAGGCTTTTTCAAGTGCCCGGTCGACAACCTACACGCCGAACCCATCATCGCGAAATGGATTCGTCACAACGTGCCCAATTGGCGCGAGGCGGTTGTTGTTTCCAAGAACGCTGGCGGCACCAAGAGAGTGACATCTCTTGCTGATGCCCTCAAGCTAAACTTCGGCATGGTCACGACTGATCGCAAGCGAGGAACGAACATGTCTGCCAGCATGATTATGAACCAGCTGGATGGCATGAGTCATCCTCCTGCGAGTAGTAAGCCGGAGCGTCAGCCCTCAACGGACCAGATCCCCTTCACAGAAAGGTCGACGTCGTCGCATAACATCGCCGATGCTCAAGGATCTCCGACCAGAGTCAGCCGCCCCAGTGTTAAGACCACCAGTCAGCCACGCTCTGCGCCCAGGGATCCGGCAGCAACACCGCCGCTCCGCTCACCCACCGGCGATTCGGAGGCCACCCTTGCTGGTTTTGATGATCGACGTGCGCGCGAGGTGACTCACGGCCGTCTTGTGCATGGTCACATCGTCGAGGATGACTTCCCGTCGCCGGATCACTCCACTGGAAACAGCAACGAGGATGATCCCATGACCATGTCGCACGCATCGTCCTTCTTCGTGCAGGAGGGCGAGCCCCTTGGCGGATCTGGTGACGCCGTCGCTAGTTCGGATGAGGAAGATAACGCTTTCCAAAACGCCAAGGTCGAGCACATGATTACCCTCGTGGGTGACGTCAAGAACCGCACTGTCCTTATCGTGGATGATATGATTGACAAGCCTGGTTCGTGGATTGCAGCAGCAGAGACTGTTGTCAAGCGTGGACATGCCAAACGAGTGTATTGCATTGCCACGCACGGCGTCTTCGGTGGAGACTGCCTCGAGCAGCTTCAAGCGTGCGAGTGCATTGACCAGATTGTGGTCACCAACAGCTTTCCAATTCAAGAGGAGCAGGCGAGACGTACCAAGAAGCTGGTCATCCTCGACCTCTCCTTCCTGCTTGCCGAGGCCATCCGTCGCAACCACTATGGCGAGTCAATATCGCCACTCTTCCAGCATATCGGAGACTGATCGGGCCAATCACCCGAGAGTTCAAAGCGATGCGCGTCAGCAAGGAGCGTACGGTCTGGTTTGTTGACGATATAATGTATCATGTTTGCTGATTTATTTTCTCTTCATTTTGAGCGCGGCGTATGGGACAACGACCACGATCGTTGGTTTGTGTATGACGGGCAATTAGATGGCGAATAAGACCAGAGTTGTCTCGTCGGCTGTGCCTCTACGCGTCTTGTGAGAAGCAAGCGGGACTGGAGACAGACCTCGCTTGCCGATGTTGACATGTTCAGTGACAAGTGTGTGATCTCAAAAGCAAGACTTCAAGTCTGCATCCAGCGATGCTGCCTCTTGTGGCAGCAGGGGCCTAGTTCAACCCAGAACGGGTCCCTAACGGAGCGTTGGTATAACAAATCTTTCCCGTCTGTAGAAGGCGCCCAACTCTGCATCTTTTTGGATCAACATTCACTCCTCGGAGGGTATGATGGGTTGGGCGCAAGAAAACCTTTCGGACATTCCAAAGTCGAACGATGTATCGATCGTCTTATTACAAGAAACTTGATCGAAGCCTCCATATTGAACAATCTATCTATTCACTTCTTACTATACAACATCTTCCTCATGACTTCCTGTGCAATACACCCGCGCCAGCCTAATGGAGTCATGTCAGTCAATCACGAATCGTGTAACAGTGCGGTGAAGGATGCACATACCTGGTGACTGGGGAAGACGAGCGTATCAGCAATAACCACATTCTCACGACGCGTAGCCGCAAAAACAACCACCTCAGCAATATCATCCGGCGACAAAGGATCACACCCATCATATACAGCCTTCGCCTTATCCTTATCCCCATAAAACCTCACAACCGAGAACTCAGTCTCTACCTGGCCCGGGTCAACCTCAATAACCCTCACCCTCGAAGCGATCAATTCTTTCCGCAGAGAGTCAGTGAAGCTTCGCACGGCGGCTTTCGTGGCGCAGTAGATTGAGCCGCCCGCGTAGGGTTCGCGGCCGGCGATGGAGCCGATGTTGATGATGTCGCCGTGGCCGCCGTCGGGGCGGGAGAGGAAGATGGGCAGGATGGCTTGGGTTAGGTTAATTAGGCCGGTTACGTTTGTGGTGAACATTGTGGCCATGTCGGATTCTGAGATGTCGGGGGACTTGGCGACACCTTTAACGAGGCCGCTGGGAGAGGAATTAGCTACTGTAGGTCTGGTAGGGTGAGGCAGGAGAGCATACGCGTTGTTCACGAGGACATTGATGTCTCGCCATTCCTCAGGCAAAGAGCCGACGAAGCCACGGACTTCCTCTGCATTGCTCACATCGAGCTTCGCAGGCAAGACCTTCACACCACCGCCACCAACTTCTTTCTTGATATCCTCTGCGATCTGCTTGAGAGTGTCAAGACGGCGAGCCGCGAGGATGATGCGAAGGTTGTTGGAACCACCGGCTGTGCGGGCGAACTCGAGAGCCGTAGAACGACCGATGCCGGAGGAGGCGCCGGTAATAAGGATTGTCTTGTTGGCCAGACGGGAGCCTGCTGTGGATGACATCTTGCGGATGAGGCTGAGAGGATTTGTTGTTGTGGTTGGGGATTTGCCAAGGAACCTGAGGGTGAGAGGGAGGGGATTGAGGAGGCGTGGCATAGAGATGATGATAGGAGGAAGTAAATTGGGATCCAGAAAGTGGTGTTGAGACGTTGAGGTGACGAGAGGTGAGTGAGACCGATATCGCAATGATGGGGATAGTTGACGTGATCGGGAGACGTTGCTCGTCGCACTGGCTAGACTCGATAGCTGACTGCTCGGCGTTGTATGACAATGTTCAATTGCAAATTACCCGAGACTTTCCGTCGGTCAAGCGATGGTCAATGAATGAAATAGCGATGATGTTGCAGCCGGGAGGTGAAGGTGAGTTGGGGACAAGGTTCGGAGGAGCGGAGCGGGGGACGGAGGCGGCCCATGAGCGGGGATCCGGGGTAAAAGCCGAAACAGGAGGAACGAAGAACGTGCATGAATTAAAGAACGAATGCATTGAAACTCGACTACATACCCTTGAAACTAGACTTCTGTTACCCATCTTATCACAAGATCGGATGCAAAACTAAGATCTCGCTTGCACAAACTCTGCGTCTGCCCTCGCGCTGAGAGAGGCTGGGCACATTTAAATCGGTCCGGTTTCAACAAACTTGCCTTCGCTCTTCAAGGGACTCCTGAACGGCGGCGAAACATTCACACCATACTTTTCGAAACCCTTGAACCTCACCAGATCCTTCTCCGGAGGATCCAAGTACACAACCTCATTGGGAATCTCCACGACCAACGAATCGTAGGTAGACGATTTGTCGCCCTTACCGAATGGCCCTCCACAGCCGTGCATGTACAGCGCCCTCCGGTCACCGGCCTTGTTGAACTGCGCCATGGCATCTTGGGCTGCTTTGTAGACGACCTCGTAGAAACTGCAGCTCCCTTCTTTCGGAGGGGCCATGACGTGGCGGTGTGTTCTCATGTCGATCTTGATGGTCAAGTCTCCCCAGCCTGCCTCTTGGTCCCAGTATTTCCAGTCGATGCCCGTGAAGCTACAGTCATCCCGAGTGGCTCTTCTCTCAATCGCCTGGCGGAAGAGGTGGTTCTCGGTCGCCCAGAGGCCACCGGCTTCGAGGTACAGGGACATCGACCTTGCTTCTGGGTGGCGGTTGACGCAGCGCATCCAGTTCCAATTTCGTTGCTCGTATTCGGTTTCGTTGAGTGTTCGTTGGAACAAGCGGCGACGAATGGCGTCGTCTTGTTCTTTTATTGTGCCGGGAGGGTGAGTTGGTGGCCTGGACGGATCGTGGGGGAACTTTTGTTGTTCTTCCTTTGGGCGAGTAGGTTTAGGATGCTCAGGTCCTTCTGGATATGCTGGTTTGATGTAAGGAGTCCTGCCGAAGTCGTCTAAGCCATCGTCGGGAACCCAGTCACTGACGTCGACTTTGTTGGGCTTGTTCATGCCGCTCGCTTTGTGGAAGTCGATGATCTTCTCGTGTTCAATGTCTGATGAGTTGTCGATTCGTGAATGAACAGCGTCTTCGAAGAAAGGGTATCCCTTCTGTATCTGGTTGATGCCAGGAGTGTCCATCTTCGGCTTCGGCGGCTTGTTTGTCTCCGATTTGATCTTGGCGTTGACCTGTTCAATGTCGACGACATCGCTGACTGGGATATGACCTGCGCCTGGAGGTGTCCAATACGGTTCTTCCTCGTCTTCATGTCGAGCAACCAGGTGTTCGTTTTCTCCGTCCTCGTCCGAGGTGATTTCCACATGATCCCGCTTCGCTCTTTGATCACTTGACTTGCCACTGGGAGCATCCCACTTTGACTTCGTAGGCTTCTTCTTCAGCTTCTCCTGCTTGACAATCTCCGCCAGCTCCATGATCTCCTCCTCCTTCTTCAGCTCCTGCTCCGCATTGAGATACTCGCTCCAATCATCCGTATACTGCTTCGGCCGCTTCTGTGTCCAAAACGCCCCTGGCCTCGTCATCGCAACCTTCTCAGTCCCAAAGTTGTATAAATTCGGCATGCCTGGAAAGCCCGGTGGGAATGTTGCGCCCTTTACTGGCTCGATCGGACCGCCGTATTTGAAGGGGAGATGGAAGGCGACGCGGATCATGTCGACGGCTGGGTCTGGGGGATCTGATTTGGCGGATAGGAATTGCCACACTACGTCGCCTCCCTTTGGCTTCTGACCCTGCGCCTCGGCGGGACTGTTGTGAAGGTTTGCGTTTGACCAGAGAAAGTCGAAGGAGTACCATGGCGAGTAATCCCCGCGGTTGTAGTCGATGGTGGGAGCATTTCTGGCGTGTAGATTATCAGAGCCATCGTATCTCATGGATGTATCTTCCGTACTCGCTGGATGAGAAGGTGTCAAAATGGTATTGATCGAGTCGGACTTTGTGTCTTTGGTCGGGTCGGGTTCGCTGATGGGAACTGGATACTGCACAGTGTCGTTGTGCTTCCCCGGAATGGCTACTGCGAGACATTTCACGGCGTTTGTGACAAGCACGAGTGCTGCAGCTCGTCTTAAGTGTGCCTTGGCCACGATATGTCAGTCCTCGGATTTCGAAAGCGAACGGTTGTGGATACAAGTGCCTGCCAGGGATGCGAACGGGAAGCGAATGGCACAAGTCGAAAAGCAAGGTGATACTATAGATTATTACGAGAAGGAGACAAGCTCAAGTTTGAAACTGCAGTCAGTATTTGTTTACTTTTTTGCTGCCGGCTTTCTCCAAGACTTGTGAAGTATAAGTCGAGCAAACTCTCGCCCACCCAGGCCAGCCCAACCTTAGCGACTCTGCCCCATGATCTGGGGTGCGAGGTCTAGTTAGAAGCTATGAACACCGCTTGGAATAAATTTTAAGCTGTCACACCTGATCATACTTTTCATGCGGAGATGCATGGCCCAAGGTAGGCTCTCCGACACCCACTTACACGCTGTCCTGCGCACAGCCAAATCCCAAGCATGCGGTCGCAAGCTACCCGGCACCATCATCGTGACGACTCACCTCTCAGCCTCGCATCAACCCGCTCCACCATCTTCAAACTTAAACTGCCTCACTCTCATTCTCTTGTCGCTTTACATTACAATCATATGAACATCCCCTTTCGAACTCGCCACATTCAATGCTCCTTATAAAACCTACCTCTTCACTTATTCAGTCTGCTCGTACAAGTACACCACTTCGGCGACACTTACTCAGCCCAAGCTCCAACTCTTTCGTCATCCGTTTTCGTCATCAGCTGTTACATACTCAGAACAAACCTCGCCTCAACCTTGTACTGCACAACAACTTTTCGACAAACTTTCAGCTCACACAGAGGCAATTCAATCGCAAATCATCCACAATGACATCCCTCGTCGAATCCGCCAAAAAAGCAGCCGCAACCCGCGCCGTCAAGCAACACCTCCTTCCCCACCACCGCTTCATCGGCATCGGCTCCGGCTCAACCGTCGTCTACGTAGTCGAAGCCATCGTCGCCCTCGGCCCGGACTTCTACTCCCCCATGACCTTCATCCCCACCGGTTCTCAGTCCAAGGGTTTAATTCGCGCGGCGGGTCTGCGCATGGTTAACCTCGATGAGAGGCCGATTGTGAAGAATGAGAAGACGGGGGAGTTGGAGAATGTGCATTTGGATGTTTGCTTTGATGGCGCGGATGAGGTTGATGAGGAGTTGAATTTGATCAAGGGCGGTGGTGCGTGTTTGTTGCAGGAGAAGCTGGTTGCTATTGCTGCTAAGCAGTTCGTCTGCGTTGCTGGTAAGACTCTCTCGCAAATAAGACATCTTCCACTTGAAGTGCACACAACTAACGAATCACAGACTACCGCAAACAATCCCCTCGCCTCTGCACCCAATGGAAGACCATCCCAATCGAAGTCCTCCCCCTCGCCGCCCCAGATCTCCTCTCCCGCCTCCGCGCACTCGGCTCCCCCTCCCCGACCGTCCGGTCCGGCCTCCCCAGCAAAGCCGGTGAATGCGTCACTGACAACGGCATGTGGATCATCGACGCTCCGTTCTCCCCTCTTCTCCTCGAGAAGGATCTGTCCGGCAGCAGTGATGGTGCTGGTTCAGACGGCAAGTGGGAGATCTCGAGGCTTGCCGCTGAGTTGGTCAAGTTGCCTGGCGTAGTAGAGATTGGACTGTTCCATGGTGTGAATGGAGATGAGGCTGCCGCCGCAGGGAAGTTCATTCAAGCGCAGAAGCCTGTTGCCGTGTACTTCGGTATGCAGGATGGTGAGGTCCAGGCTCTTCTGCCCACCAAGGCTTGATCTGTGCTTGACCTCAAAGGATCATGTGTTATATGTGGAAGCAAGAGAAATGAGTCTATAGACGGATACACTGGATAGGGCTGGATAGGGCTGGATATCATGGGAATTGCTGAACACAAAAAGTCGATTACGAAGTAAAATACTCATTACACATTCATTCTTCGTGATGATCTCTCAACCGATCAGATTAATGCCACTCAGCAATTTTATTGGGTATTTATTGCGCTGTGCGCTCCTGATCGTTCGGCTGTCCCTCACGCTTCAGCGCCTCCACCTCCCAATTATCCACCGCCGGTCTCACGCTCCTCCTCTTATTTTCCTGTTCGACAAGATTGTCCTGCAGATCCATGACCAGCGCTCTCTTATCCTTCCGGATTGCTGCCAATGCTACGATGATCGACGCCGCTGTCAGCGCTGTGGATGCGATCATGCCGTCTTGGAAGGCTCTAGTGTAAGCTCTGTCGAGGCCCTGCACTTGCGCTGGGGATAGCTGTTCGCCCCCTTCACTTCCATGTCCGAGATTCATGAGTTGGTCTTCGGTGAAGAGATTCGACAAGTACTGCGACGTGCGGCGGTCCGTTAGGGCCGTTGATGCAGCAATACCGAAACTGCCCCCGAGGACTCTGACTTGAGCAATGATGCCTTGTGCAGGAGCTATCGAACATGTCAGTATTTCTTCGTGAATTTTACTCTTCAATGTACGTACCGTAGTCACTGATCGGGCATTCAAACAAAGTGAAGAGTGATGCCGATCCGGACGCCAGTCCAAAGCCAAGGCCGATGAAAGTCAAGAAGCCCAACGCCAGAGGGTCGTCCTCAGACCCGTCCACCATGATCATCAGACCACATCCGAGAGTCATCATGATCGTTCCCACTAGCTGCGTCTCAGCTGTGTAGTTCCTGACCTTATTGATCGCGCCGTTGAGAATAGCTCCAAATGCCAATGTGCCCAACATGGGAAGCAGCATCACGCCAGCCATCAACGGGCTCTCTCGGCTGACAACTTGCAAACGAATCGGGAATGAATAGATGACCAGCAAATAAGGGAAGCCAACTAGCAGCGTCACAATGACAGACGATAGGTAGCGTGGGTTTCGGAACAGCCCGACGGGAAAGGCAAGCAAAATGCGTCCCTTGAACACAATTTGTGCCGCAAAGCCCCAGATGATGAGCGCCACGAGGCAGAAGACACCGAGAATGAGGGGTACAATGAAGACGGGTTTCGACCAAGTACTCGATCCCTCCTCTCCAGCATTCTGGAAAGGGAAGACAACAAGTACAGCGCCTGAGATGATGAGAAACGTCCCGAGCCAGTCGAAGTCACGCCACCTTCGCTTCGGTAAGGTGGGCAGCTGCTCGCGAGGCGGCCACGCAAAGAAAAAGCATATCATCGACACAAATCCGATCGGGCCACTGAGCATATGTCAGTACTGTGTTCATTGGATCAAGTTCAATTCAGGGAAACTCACTTGATCCAGAATACCCATCTCCAGGTCGCATATTCAGTCAATAGTCCGCCCAGAACTGGACCTGCGGCTCCTGAGCATGCAATCACGAGTCCCACGATACCACTGACGTAGCCTTTGAGGTGTCGTGGGCTGAGTTCTGGCAAGATGACAAGAGTCAACGAGTATAAGCCTGCATCGTGTCAATCGCACCGTCTCATTGCTTTTGCTCCGTTGTATGTTTCTCCGGGAGGACTTACCGGAGCCACCAATACCCTGTAGAGCTCGGAAGGCAATCAGTTGTTGCATGCTCTGTGAGAAGCCACAAGCCAGAGAGAAGACAAAGAAGATGATGTATGCCATCATGAATGCTTTGCGACGACCGATGACATCGGAAATCCTCGCGAACGTGACGGCGCAACACAAGTACGTCAATGTGTAGGCAAGAGCAACCCAGTTGACCGTTCTCATGTCATTAAAGTGCGTGCCAATAGTGTATATCGAGGTGGCAACAATCGAAGTGTCGAGAATCGAAAGAAAGAGACCAAGACAGACACTGTTGAGAATGCCATGATTAGTCAATGTCTAACTAACAGCCTGAAACTGATTAGACTTACGACACTGCTAATAGCCAGTACCGAGGAACAGGTACTGTAGCTTCCTTGAACTCTGCCGATTCGACTTCTGCCTCACCTGTGCCTTGCGCAGGTGGTTCGACACTCTCGTTCTTGACGGGAACATCATTGTCAAGACTCGCTGCTTTGCGATGTCCCAGGTGCGACAATCTCGACGTTACTGTCTCTTGAAATGAAGGTCGAACAGGTGCAGCAGTCGTTGCCAAAGGCTGACCGTCAGTCCAAGTCAAGTGGTTTCCAACGGTCACATCCGAGCTGTCAGATTGAGCGTCCGATGCCATAGTGAAAGCTGTGTGGTTTCGGTTTCTATTCTCGACGAGCTGGTGCTGCTGATCCGTCGGGTCGCTCAGTGGGCTATATGCCATTCGCTGATCTGAATCGGTCATGTTGGTGACAAATCGTGCTCGTCTTTTCCAAAATTATCTCTGGGTTCGTGTAGGAAGGTCTCCTGTACACTAAGATGTGACACTCCACGTCTTCCACGGGCTTACCGCGAAATCAGAGTATACGGACGAGCTTGGAAGAACATGTCGTCTTTATGAGAACGGCGAAGCAAAGAGCCCTCAAGTACCAAGGCGTGTAAGCCATACGATCGCCATTACAGATACCGAAAAGGGTTTGCAACAGCACTTTCCATGATGCTTTATCATATGCACAGCCTTAGCTGTGACTTCGTCCTCGCGGAGACAAGCAACAACACTGGTCTCTGGGGGCTGCAACGATACGCTGGCTCGCCAAAATATGACGATATCAAATGCACTCTTTGGGATAATGGAGGTCCAGAAAAGCGCCTGACTGGTGGCCCACATGCGGCTCCAAGTCCTAGCCTGAACAAGGAAATGCGATGACAGTGTGAGACGCCGTACGAGTGGGCTATCAGATTGTGGATGACAGCAAAGCTTGGGCGGCGAGTATGCACACCGCGCCTGCGGCTGTGAGGCTCAGCATGTCGGGCTGGGGACTATTCTGGCTGCTGGTCGGTGTTATGGCGGCAATAGTCCGACTCCATTCAAGAAAATGCTCGAGGCGTCTCAGAATTTGGCGAGCGATGACGTGAAGCCAATGCGGCGTAGGCAAACGGCGTTGGACCAACAGCACTTCAGACACCAACAGTCCGATCGTTGATGAGCACACGTCTGTGCACCCTGGTCGTGCCTCACGTTCAATGATCCTTGGTCACATCGCAAGCGCCCTAAGCTCGCTCAGGATCCGCATCGTCGGGACGAAAGCGTGATCGGGGACTTTGGTCAGTTGCATCTGTGGTCTAGCGGCCTTCGTGTAGTTCCCGAGAACGAATGTACAACGCGTTTACGTACCGCGCTTTATTAGTCATGAGGAGTGCATACAGGCTGAGTCGTTGCCACAGTGAGACTTGTTAAGGAGGCAAAGGATCGACGCAAATTGGTCGCGGTCAGCATATTTCTAACAATCTGCGCCGCAGGCTCGCGACATGCTGACGACTATTTGACAGTGTGGCTATGGACAGCTCCGTGGCGCGCTATTTGCGAAAGATTCCCGCGGAGCACAAGGTCATCTCCGATGCTACTTATTGGGGTCGGAATCCATCGATTGGGTTGATTGGGGGCCCGATCTCGTCAGAAAGCGCGAACGGTCAGGGCCAATGGGGCAAGACGTGGAGATAGTCAGCAATACCTGGAGGCGAAGCGGTGTAAGCACTGCTGTGCTGTCATCTGATGATTGACTGAGGCGAGACTAGATGCGACGACTGGCATGGCCGATCAGTCAGCCGAATGATCGTGCGATGGCATCGAAAGCCCTCCGAGGGCCAGGCAGACAGAAGTTGCAGAGTATGAGGAGTGAATGCAGTGTGTCTTGCGACGTACTGTTTACAAGTTGCATGTGGCTCATGTCGTTTGCCAGCCAGCTGCATCGTTCCGTATCAAACGGCAAATCACAGGCAGGTCTTGTATAGCACCTGAATAGTATGTATCCAGACGATTCTCAACCAGAATTACATATGAAGTATTGTATTTCTCATTCACCCTGTGGATTCCCTTGGAAAGCCACCAGGGAATGTGTGAGCTGTGGCTGGTGAATTAGCTGTTGCCACTGTTCAGCCGCTTGTGGCGTTTCAGCCTCACCCGTACTCCGTCATCCACAACCAACGACACTGCAGCCTTGTCGTTAACAGCACGGAGCAGCTCACCCGTTAACTTCACCTCAATGCCAGATCCGCATGCCATTTATGAAGCTCTGACGAGGAGAACTTCAATCTTTCGAAGTATATGTGGATAAGGATCGTCAGATTCACGACTCATCCATTTCTAAGCACTTTCATCGTCTCGTTGACCCCACCACTTCTCCTCTTCAGCGCTTCACTCACCCCACTACTGGATCAGCACCTGCCTCACGTTTCAGCTCGGACATCCAACTCAATATCTTTCATGTACAGCAAAGCCACAGCATCATGACGTCCGTAATGAGCCAGACACCGCCGGTACTCCACGACACCGCTGCTCCAGCGACCGACGCCGGACCCTCCGAGAAAGAACGCAAGTATGATCGTCAACTGCGACTTTGGGCGGCCTCTGGCCAAGCAGCTCTTGAATCGGCGAATATCCTGCTGGTAAACTCGGGATGTGGAACTGTCGGTGTTGAGACGCTGAAGAATCTGGTGTTGCCTGGTGAGTTGAGGGCACCCCTACGGTCATTTCACTGCCTCCATTTGGCACTCTCCGTCACTTGTCTTACCTTGAGAACATGGATCAAAGTATTAACAACAAATCAGGTATTGGCAAGTTCACGATTTACGATGACGCCGTCGTCAACGATGCAGATCTTGGCGTCAACTTCTTCCTCGACATCGACTGTCTCGGTCAGTCGAGAGCAAAATGCTGCACCGGCCTCCTCGTGGAGCTCAACCCCGAGGTTCAGGGTAGTTGGTATCCCAAATCCAACGTCAGTTCAACATGAAGAATCACAAGAAGCCTCACTGACCAGCTTCTTCAGGATCAATCATCACTGGAAGACCTTCTCAAGACCTCGCCGCCCTTCACTATCATTCTCTACGTCCTACCTCTGAGTGCAAACCAGATCAACACCCTAAAAACTTACGCGTCAGACCATACAATCCCACTTCTTTCCGTTCACTCTGCAGGCTTCTACTCCTACTTCCAGTTACAACTACCCGGAACTTTCCCCATCGTCGACACACATCCCGATGAAACGGCAACCACCGACATGCGTCTCCTTGCTCCCTGGCCGGCTCTGTCCGACTTCGCGAGCTCCATGACGAAGGATATGGAGTCTCTAGACGACCACGACCACGGACACTTACCCCTTGTGGTCGTTCTTCTGCACTATCTCGAGCAATGGAAGACAAGTCACGAAGGCAAACTACCGACTAGCTACTCTGATAAGACTGCTTTCCGGAAACTCGTCACGGAAGCCGCGAGAAAGGATAATCCAGAGGGTGGCGAGGAGAACTTCGAAGAGGCAGCAGCAGCTGTCATGAAGCACGTCACTGTCCCGTCGCTACCCGCTTCACTCAAGCAAGTCTTTGATTACCAGACCAAGGATCCTGTAAGTCTCGTCCTCAGCTATCGTCTCTTCTCTTGCATTTCGAGGCTCTCGCGAATTTCAAAACCCGCACCCATCCCAGCGCGAACCCTTCCTGTCGACTCACAATTCCGCTACCCACCCACTTCCAATATATTAGACCGCGCCCAATCCCCACCACATACGCGTCCAGCCCATCCTTTCCTCCATATTTGATTTGTTCGCCTCCCTCTTCTCATTTGCCACCCTATATATAATGTCCTCGTGGGCTGACCAAAAGGGGGTGTGGATGGGCAAGGGCGCGGGGCCGTTCGCGCGAGCCCACTCCACCTCTCCGTATTGAATGCAGAATGAACTTCAGTCTAGCTTTTGGATTATTGCCGAAGCCGTGAAGCAGTTCTACGAGAAGCATCGGAGTCTACCCGTTGCTGGGAGCCTCCCGGACATGAAGGCCCAGTCTTCGGTATACATCCAGCTCCAGAACATCTACAAGGACAAGGCCCGTCAGGATGCCGCAGAGGTTCTCGCCACGGTTCGAACCATGGCTGGCGGAGACAATATTGATCCGACCGAGGTCGAGCAGTTCTGTACCAATGCCAGGTTCATCAAATTGATCAACAGCGCAGAGGGCGCCAGCCCGCAGCTGGATCAGGTAGTAGGTACGTTGTATACCGTCTCTGAGTTGTCGAGGAAGATTCTCGCGCAGTCTCCTGATCGCGAGGCTTTTCTCAACCAGACTCCACACACCCTGAGCATTACCCATTTCTTACAAGATGTTTATCTGTTTACCAAGAAGAGACCCAAGGCTGACATCAGGCCCCTTCGTCGTACAGAGCAGGAATTTGGCAATGATGAGATCGCAGCCGTTGCCGGCCCGGAAATGCCAATGTCGCTCATACCGATCTACTTGGCCCTGACCGCCACGTCAGAGAATGCGACGGCGACGTCGGACGAAATTCTGGCATCCGTGAGCCAGCGGGTTCCCGCAGCAAGCACGAATGACCGTGTTTGTAAGGCGGCTGAAGAGGTCTCACGAGCCGCCGGTGGTGAACTCCACAACATCTCCGCTGTAACCGGAGGCATGGTCGCGCAGGAAATGATCAAGATTATCACGAAGCAGTACATTCCCGTGGACAACACGTGCATCTTCGACGGAATCGAGAGCCGATGCCAGGTCCTTCGCCTGTGAGGTGGGAGGGCAGAATCTCGTGGCCACTTCGGACGATAAGCGCTTTTCGACCCAATGCAGGTGGCCACTTCGCTCCTCGGGCTAACTCTACCGCCTCGGAATGCCTCGCGTGGGAACTGGCTGTTCTACAAGGTGGGTCTAATTTTGTTTACACTCGAGAGGCCTCTTGGAACTGCTTGCCGCGCGCAACGGAAGAATGGAGCACCGAATGCTTCACAGCGCAAGTGACTGGGTGTTTGGTTGGTCGCCGAGTCAGGCATCTACCGACAGCTAGTCTCTCGATGCAAAGGCCGACAGCACATGACGAAGAACTGGTGGCTGAGGGTCGCATTTCGGAATGTTCGTGGCGGACCCGGGGCAAAAGTCGAATAGAGTAGTACTCAGATGCGAGGTCAGGAAGAGAGCGCCATCGTTCCGCAAAGGGGAAGGGATATCCAGCTCAACGGCAACATGATTGGCAGACCCGCCCCAGGGATGCGGACAATGGCAGCGGAGAGCAGCTGGACTTCCTGGGCGGAGGCTGAAGCTAAACAGCGGGTCGCGACTCGAGTCAGTAGAAATACAGTCAAAGATCATCGCTCGGGTTCTTGCAGCTAGCCCGCCTTCCAAATCAAAGGGTCGCAGCAGCTTCGTGACCAAGCCGACATTACCGGACCGCAAGCCCTGGCCAGCCGACGAATGGAGCCCACCTGCATCTTCGAGTGCTGTCCTAGTACACTGTGGGTTTGCCATTGACCATAGACTAGTAGCATGTGTAATAGGTCAGAGTGAACCGAATCGTCCAGTCCGGCATCTGCGCCAAACAGTCCGAATGAACAGCTGCCCAGAAGTGGCTGGTGATACGATTGAGGAGGATTGCGGTTCATGCAACTCCATTCAAGGTCCTTTTCATGGACTTGTGGTACACAGAGCCAAAGTGAAATCACCTCGAAGCCATCGGCGAGCTGCTATTCCTCAGGCCGAATGCAGGTCTCCGCCCGCGTAGATCAGTAACACAAGAGGAAACATTGATATCGTCGGTCAAATAGTGAAGTTTGCCACCAGTTGTGCCCTCAATTGTTCCTTCTCTCAAGAGGATCAAAATTGATGCACATCCAAGCGACCTCGCACCAAGAGATGGTGCGCGCCATTGCGTCCTAGCGTATAAGGAGGTGGTACGGCCGGCGACCTCGTGGGCATGGGATATATTCCGTGGCTTTCCCCCGCATCTGACATGTCGACATTGCATTACAGTGTATGCCCCATCTGTTGCAATGATGGAGGGCAGCAGTGTGTTGCTGCGGGGAAGAAGATCAGGCACGGTGCTTGGGAAAGTTCGGACAGGAAGCGAACTACTGTGTTAGTGTCTCATGTGCTGACAGGGCATGACAGAGCACGGCACCTGCAGAAGGTGGGGTGGAGCCTGGGGAAAGCCCGCGTTGAACAATTCGACCGATGACCCGCACCTTTTCAAGCCCAACACAGCCATCCTGATAGATTGGCGAAGAAAATTTGGTGTTAGAGTAAGAGCTGGTGAAGGAGCTCAGCATGACGCGGGCATGCCGAAACGAGCTGCACGAGCGACGGCACGTGGTCTTAGGCTTGACGTGGAATAATATGAAGCCGACGGAGAGCGGGTTGGTAATGTGTGCGAGTGAATTGGGAGTCGAGATCCAGGCGGCGAGAGCGTCAAGAGTGTACGGTAACACAGCGACTCGCTACCAACATTGTGATATGCCAGCGCCCGCTTACAGGATACAAAAGATCCGAACTGTGCGTACATTGCTTTTCGCAATCGATGGACGCTCACCAGCAGAGGCCCTGCGAGAACGTCCCTATCCTGTTCGGTTAAAGTTGTATAGCGAGCAGGGCGCGAGGTTGCCTCAGCCATCCTTGACGAGCCTTGAGCCGATCTGAGTAGCTCCATGTTCTGTACACATGCCGGTAGACTTGCCCTAGTTGTTGATCAGGGGGCGAAACACGTCATGCGATTGGTTGGTGATCTCAGTGACGGAACAGAAAGACGAGTCGAAGTGGCGGTCTCAAGGTTCAGCACAACGCTACTGCTACTGCCAGGAACGCGGCGCTTTGGTCAAACTCTACTTGGACCACTCCGAAGACTAGCAGACAGAAACAAGCATGGGGGGCGGGACGACATCCGAAGGCCCTTGTAAGTGCAGTGGGCCCTACTCCGCATCCTAGATAAAGAGAGGGTCGAATCACCGAAAAACGAAGGCAAGCTTAAACCAATTCCAGACGATGATGCGAGACCAGGTTTGGGGTGCATCGTGGGCTGGAGGCCACCCCAACAACACTGGGTCGCAGAAGACGCAGTGTGGGGTATAGAGGCATAGACGCTATAGAAACGAGACGCTGACGGTGGCTTTCGATCAATGCGACAGAGCCTGAAAGTGCCGTTCAGTCGGCTAGCTGGATATGAGAGGCCCAACCCCTGGATCTCCAGGTCAGCATACTTCTGTGCGAGTGTTGGTGCACGGGCAGCGGGACAAGGCGAGTGCCGGTCCCTGGAGGAGATCAAGGATTTGCGCGCTAGTGGCTGGGAGTCGCGATGATGCGCTGGCATGGCAGGGTGCCAATGGCTTGTGGTCGGTACCATCGGTGCTCTGAGGAACTCCGGCTGAATTGAAGATGTGACCAAGGCTGGCAGGTCCAGACTTGCCGGGTATCGCGACATGATAGCATAGTCTAGACCGGCCGGGGCCTGCCAGGAAAAAGAAGGCAAAAGGTCTTGATTTCGTATTATAGAGCAAATGTTATAACAGGGAAGGAGTATGTGTGAGAGAGACCAAAGTCGCCGTGATCATAATGCAGAGAGTGGTGTGGTGCTGAGATCACCGGCGGGCGAGGGCAAGCGGAATGGGAACTCCTCTCGTTCGTGCCTGGTGGGAAAAGATGGCGTGGCCGGAGATTCATCCGTTAGGCAGAAACTTGTGCTACGTCTAGTGGTTGGACCCTCGCACAACAGGCAGGAGATGCTCTGTATGATACTGCCGCGGTCATCAAATGGCGCACTACAACCGGCACTTTCTTGAGAATATTGTAATTCCGAGACCTTCTTGCCGGCAGATAAAATAAGAAGGTCAAAATAAAGCGAATGTCTTTCCATACAGCATGAAGACTCTGCCGAATCGCCAATCATGCCTGTCTTTTACACGTGAGGGAAGAAGCCCTGGACACCTGCTAGCCGCCACCATCATCTTAGAGCGCCTGTGGCAATACATCCGGGGCAGGTTCCACTGCGACATGTGCGCCTTTCGCAAGGCCTCAGTCTAGAGCCTCTTCCCTTCTAGGGGCTTTCGTGCCTGACTGAACGCGTTCTCTTTTCCTCCAGCCAAACACGACTTCTAGCAATCTTAGCGCCACTCTGAAACAATGGTGATGGCATTGCCTCGGCCACGTCAACAATGTCTTGCGACGCATCACGTTGGCTGCAGTGCGGCATTGTGCAGCAAGGTCCTTGTGCGACTGCGGCGTTCAGTATTCATGCGGCAGAGACGAACATGGCGCCTGACTCGACTCAATCCGTCTCGACCTGCACGCATGCTGCCACCCAGCTCTGTCTGGCGACTCGCTCACGGCCCAAGGTGGAAGGGTCGAGTGTTGACGTGCAGCATGGCTTGGCTCGCTTAAGCTGCATCCCGCATTTTCTCCAACTTCTCCAGGCCAGCGGGGTGGTGTGTGACCTCTTTTAAGCAGCATGAAGATGTGTGGGTGTTGACCCTGTCTATCCTGTCCCTGGCTGGAGCTTTCCCTCCCCCACCGTTCTCTCCCATCTTTCTTTCCACCACTACTCTCACCCTGCTCAAGCCCAACACATCCCACATCCCACATTCTCCATCCCATCCCATCCCATCCCATCTAGTGCACTTTTTCTTTCCTAGACTGTACACCGCACTTGAACACACCCCATGCAGCCAGCCGCCGAGGTCTCCAGAATTCTGTACCTTACCATCTCCGCACGTTCTGCATCATCATGGGGCTCTTCCCCTGCGAGCCCGCTCTCATCCAAATGTCGCCCAATCATCGTCACCACAGACACGGCACGCAACGACGACGCCCTCTTCGCCTCGTTAGTTCACTTCAGAGAACCAGAACTCAAGTTTCGCGAAGCAGGAGGAGCCGGGTGAGCGGTGGATCAATCCACTTCTCCCGCCCATTGCCAAAAGTTCAGGTAGTGCTTCGTGGACGGCTTTGCTGTCTACTTTGGTCGTAGCCCAAGGTTGAAGACGCCAGAAAATCTGGTAATTCCTCTCTGTCACATGGCCACTAGTTCTGATGACACCGCTTTTGCTTTGGCTCTCTTTCCGCCTCAATACATGAGCAGCCCGAGAGCAAATTATGGTGGCGAGCGCACTGCGTGTTGCAAATTGAAGGGGCGCTTTCGCTGATATGACTTGCTCCCAGATGTCGTTGAGGAGGGATGCGGCAGTCACTGGATGCATTCAAATATCGCACCAGATCGAAAACGAAGGTGTACTTTCAAGGCTCTGCAGCCCGTCGCCTCGCGCGTGAGAGCAAATCTGCGTGCCCATCATCAGCCGGTACTGTAATTTTGCGACTGACATACCCACACCTTTCCGTCGCATGAAGACCGTGTTTCACTGTTCCCAGCACAGGATCATCGGGAGCGATTGCCTGCCGCAGCCCCACAGCACGAGCTTGGTGCCAGCGACGGGTTCTGGTCTAGCTGTTGACGTTGCTCTTCCACGGCATGGATGCTATCGCGACATCCCGCCGTTGTATACTCGATGCGCTAGTCGGTAAGAGAAACCCACCGACAAGGGTCGCTCCACGGCCAGGAATTTGACGGAGAGCTCGGCCTCGATCAAAATCTCACACCACGATACGCACTTTCAAGCAAGCTTGGAGAGCTCGTGGCAAAAAGGGAATGCGGTGCCTGTCGCGGACATCGCTGAAATCTTCAGTGTGAATGTGCAGCTGTCCGCTCGTGATCATCTGTGACTGCTTCTCTGCTCATTAGCGACTTTGTGGCTTACACGCTACCCCGGATTTCAGGATTCAGCCGGAGGCTGCGCCCTTCCTCCGGCCGATCACTTCCAACCCGGACTACACCTTCGTGACCTCGACAAACGCGCTTCCACCGAGAATGGGCAGAAAACATGGAAATCTCACTTCTTCCCATCTCTCTGTTGGCGCCAACTGCAGCTCATCATGGTAATAGAAGTTGCTGATCACATGCGAGGTAGTGAACCTCATAACTTGTCGTGGTCGATCAAAGTCCTAAAACAGCAAGCGTGCCTCGTGGCCATGTCCGTACAGATTCCTTTGGCCAAAGTACAGCTCTAAGCTGATGAAGTATTAGTCTCGTAGGAAGGTCGATCCGGGCAGTCGCGAATGCTGGACATCGCATAATAGGTCCCCCTCATTCTCTCCAACTTTTGATCGTCGCCGGACCCTGATCGCGAAGATGCCGGGCACATTCAACCAGCGGGGGCTGCGCATCTGAAACGAGCACAAGCTCTCGCACTATTTGGCTTCGGATATACCGCACGACGCCAGCCATGAGTCCACTACCTGTGCATGAATGTCGAGGCCCGACGCCGCCGTCATCGAGAGATGAGAAGGGGCAAGTGACTGGGGACTGCCACTGTCGTCAGCACCCGTCAGGGCCGCGAAGAAGCCACAACGTAGGAGGCACCGACGTCGCCCCCGGCGTCATCAACCCATTTCTCAGTGTCTGCACTATAAACCAAACCGCGAGGTGGTCCTGCCATGTACGGAGCGCCAGCAAGGTCTTGACTGGCTGCCGTTCGCCTCCACCAAGCTTGTCCTCCACAAGCCCCGCGACCCACGTAGGGTCGGCATTGTCGTCCGCAACCAGAACACACCTCCACACACGACCCCTGCTGGTTTAAGGGCCACCCTACCTCGCAAGTAAGAACAGCCAGCAGGCGAGTGTGTCTGGGGCAATGCAACAAGTACCTGACTACGTACTGTTGTACCGCAGCCAGACCCTGGTTCCTTGTTCCTTATTCCCTGTTCCCCATGTTTCCCCGAAGTCTTCTCCACACTTCGTCTGTCTAGGGGAGTTCCCGCAGGGAGTCTCGATGAGATGCTCCCATCCTCGATTTCTTTATATATTACCCCTTGGCCCATCTCAGCATTACATTCAGGGTTTCAATCCTCGCTAATCGATCTCATTCGGTCCTCTCTCTCATCTGAAGCATATAATCCTGTGCGCGCACTTTTTGCAGTCAAGAATTGTTACCCTCTTGCTTCACACTTATACACGCTTATATATACTACCCTCCTCACATCCCGCACTCGAGTTGAGTATAGTGGCCCATCCAAAACACAGCCTGTTATGGCACCAACTATCCCTGCCTCCGCCCAAGGTGGCATGTTTCACACATGTAAGTGTGCTGTGACTTGCCTCGAGTCAGAAAAATGTTGACTCTGAAAACTCTAGTTCAAGGTGTCACTCCTCGAAAGCCTGCTACAGAAGCACATGATGGCAACAAGCCGGCCGGTCCTACTGGCAGCAAGAGAATCACGACACCTCATGCGTGTGCCGAGTGCAAAAGGCGCAAAATTCGATGCGACGGACAACAGCCCTGTGGCCAGTGTCTTTCGAGTCGCGCCCCAAAACGATGCTTTTACGACAAGCACCGGCAAAGAGTGATACCTTCTCGCAAGTATGTAACTTCATTCGTTTCAATCATGTACAAATAGCTGACGACTTGATCAATTTAGGACTCTGGAAGCCCTGTCACAGTCCCTGGAAGAATGCCGTTCAATTCTCAAGCGTCTTTATCCCAACCACGAAGTGTCCTCTTTATTGCCGCTCTCACGGCAAGAACTTCTGGGTATGCTCGATCATTCTGGAGACTCAGTCATCGCTCTGCCCTCTCCGCCACACAATACCTCGCCTACCAAGACAGAGTCTGGATCGCCCCTAGGACTTGAATCAGAAGGCAGCCTCGCTAGTTTGGAACCGCTTTCTTCACGGGACATGGACTGGGAGGAGGATCAACGCTGCCATGAAGCTTTGGCAAATGAGGCAGACGAAGCAACTGGCCTTTCACTTCACCACGACCGTCAAGCATCCTACTTGGGAGCTTCTTCCATCAAGGCTGCTCTTGTTGTCATGCTCAAGGTCCAGCCTCAGCTTCGCAGCAGCTTAGCTCCCCCACTGAACAGCGTTGAAATGGCGAACAACTTGCCGGTGATCCGACAACGATCTGCCGCCCCAAAGGACTCATCCCGCATTCCCTGGTCATGGAAAGGTCAGACTTTGATCGACGCCTATTTCAAGCGCATTCATGTCTTCATCCCGATGCTTGATGAAGCAACGTTCCGAGCCGACTACTTGGAAGGTCAACGCTTTGATTCCCCGTGGCTCGCTCTTCTCAACATGGTCTTCGCCATGGGTAGCATTGTGGCGATGAAGTCCGATGACTTCAACCATATCAATTACTACAACCGAGCCATGGAGCACATTACCCTTGATGCTTTCGGTAGCAGCAACATCGAGATGGTTCAGTCACTCACCATCATTGGCGGCTGGTATCTGCCCTATATCAACCGGCCCAACATGGCTAACGCAGTCATCGGCGCTGCCATCCGCATGGCCAGCGCTCTTGGTCTTCACAGACAGTCTCTGGCGCAAGGAGGCAGTGATCTTGCCGCAGCTGAGACCCGCAGGCGCACTTGGTGGTCTCTTTTCTGCTTGGATACCTGGTCTACTGCCACACTTGGAAGGCCTTCTTTCGGGCGATGGGGCCCCGCCATCAACATTCAGCCTCCTGAGTTCGGTCTTAACCAGGCCCGGGACTCTGCACAGCACGCCGGTATTCTTCCACTTATCGAGAACATCAAATTCTGCAAGATCGCTACACAAGTCCAGGACATGCTGGCCAGCACGCCCTTGCTACGAACGGAGGATCGCTGCAATATGGACGGACAGCTTGTGAACTGGTACAGCAGCCTTCCGTGGCTGTTGCGCACTACTGACCCATGTGCGGAACCTCTCTACATTGCTCGCTGCATTATGAAGTGGCGTTACCAGAACCTGAGGATGCTTCTGCATCGTCCCGTTCTGCTGAGCATGGCCAGCAGTGGGCCAAGCCACCAGATGCTGGAGCAAGATCTTGCTGCTGTGGAAACCTGCCGCGAGGTGGCCAAACAGACAATCGAGGATATCGCACGCGAGTGGACCCGAAATCAAATGTCTGGTTGGAACGCTGTATGGTTCCTGTACCAAGCAGCTATGATTCCCCTGGTCAGCGTCTTTTGGGAGTGGAACAGCCCACGCGTCCCCGAGTGGCAAAAGCAGATCGAGACTATCCTGGAGCTTCTCGATGCTATGGAGGAGTGGTCCCTGGCAGCTCGTCGCAGCCGCGAGGTGGTGTGGCGAATGTACGAGGCTAGCCGCCAGCCCTCAGTCGTCAACGGAACGGGCATCTCCTCTGGCGCTAATATCACACCTACAACACTGGCAACGACTGTGGGCCAGGACATGCTAGCACTCGCAGAAAGTGACCTGCACATGTCCCCCATTGGCTTGGAAACTGACGATATGATGAGCCTTCTCGATCAGCAAGGACTATGGGACCTGGACGGCATGCAGTGGGGACAGCAAAACCACGGCACCTTGCCAGTCGACGCTGGGCTATGCGGGCTTGGCGACGGCATGATGCAAATGGACTATGGAGCCATTGGCGGTCATCCCCCGAACATGGACCCAGCCTTCTTCGTGAACTAGAACACAGGAACGAGCAGGTGGGATGGGGGGGGGAAGTGTGTACGACGCAAAAGACTACGGGACGGAAAATGAACACACTGGACGACAACCTTATGATCAGATGGCAAACTATATGACGTGTATACTGGGAGGAGGATGACAAGGCTATGAACAATACTCCCCTTCACTATTCGTGTGGGGTACGAGCAAACAGAGAGAGAAGAGATGATACCCCAGAAAGTGGCGTTTTCTGTTCATGTCGGTTGGTGCTTTGCTTATGCTTGTGTTGATTGGTGTGCTGTACGATCCGGTAAGGCAAGACAGGTTTCTTGCTTGGCTGTGGGAACGGCACGGAAAAGAAAGTGGGCAAAGCTGACAGGAGGGCCTGCTTGGCCAGGTCCACCTGTTTATCAAGAATGATGATATTCTTTCCCGAATTGGAATTGCGTGAACCAATACTATGTAACTGCAGGTGAAAGAAAGAGAAACTAGCGAATGACAGATCCTACAGCCAAGCTCGTCCGTGGATCAAAGTGACAGATCAGTGCCCAGTGATGGATTTGCACGGGTCCGCTGAGGGGCCTATGATGGTGGGGGTGCGAAGGAAGCGTCTGTATGGAGTGCATACATGGTTTGTGGAGTGCAGATGGAGTAGCGAGAGCTTGGTATCGAAGCAAAACCCGGCGCTTCGCCACGAGAGTTATTGTATGGCGGATGTGTCTAAAGATGGAGGCGGGAAGGCCCCCGTAGAGGTTGCTTGTGTTGATACGTAAGCTACATGTGCACGCGCGTGTTGATTGACTTGCTGCGTGTGCGTTTGTGTGTGTGCTTGTTTATCCCGAAAGTGGTGGCGATGATACCTCGCAAGCTCACATGCCTTGAAGCCACTGGCGTCAAGCAAAGTCTACTGCATGGTCCGTAAAGATGGTCACGCTTGCATCTAGTAATCATTTGTGTAATTGACTGTGGCGTGCAACTATGGTCGATCACTCTGGAGAATTGGGTGCTTGCCTGCGATTAGTGGGTGTACTTGAGAGGAAGAATTTGGGGGTCGAACGGGCGATAACCTCCGATGATTCGAAGGACGTCTTCGAGTAGGGATCGGCAGGCTTCTCCAATTCTGCATCTAGGGGCATCGACACGCGTGTAAGTCCTATGAGTGTACTGGTGGCTCACCTACGAACCACCCAGGGAATCGAGAAAATTCCTGTATGTGTCCTGGGAATAACAGCGCTTCGACCGGAAGTGCCGGTAAGTAGTCGAGCAAGCTATGGTCGCGCCGAGGGCCGACCTAGGACAAAATGTCGCGGATACGCCGAAGAAGCCAAGTCCGCCCTTCAGGCTGTATATAACGAGATCCACCTGCTTCGTCCGATCTTTGTGTCATGCTGTCGATGCTTGTAAGGGGGCCCACTGTGGGGAATAACTCGAAGGGCCAGAGAAGATAGGGAGAAGAAAGGGCAGAAGCAGACTTTGCAGTGTGGAAGCGCCTTGAAAGGACAAGCTTGTTGATCCTGCATGCACACAATGAGGAAGGACGCTGCACCAGGATGCAGTACGAGTGGGCACGCTGACCCTTGAGAGCTCCACAACAGGGGTACCATCTGGCGGGCTGCCCCCGACCAACACACGATCGAGAGAGCCAAGGCTTCGACATTGAAGAATAAGCAAGCCATATGACTCGGTATGCTCTCAGGATGCCATGCGCTTTGGTTCATGAATGGCAGTAAACCAACTGACGACGCACAAATTACCGACACCTCGGACGTGGATTTTGCAGTTGGCTGCGGACCTTGACATGACGCAAAACAACCGCAAACTCTCTTTTTCGAGACTCAGGGCAGGCGTGCAAGCTCATTCGCAGGAAATATTCAGGGACGAGTCTAATGTTTTTGCCGGTCTCAGATCCTGGCGCTGGAGGGATAGGTCGGCAGAAGCAGACAAGCGTGATCGAACCAGGAAAAGCGCCGGCAATCTGGATTTACGGGCCGCCACCACGGCTATGGTGGGAACAGTCGTGGGGCAGCTCAGGTCTGTTGTCGTCGTGAACCCCCCATGTGTCTTTAGCCTATCGACGCGTTCTGAGCCGAGGACAAAGCGCTGTGACATCGTCAGTGCTGGACACTGTTGGCGTAGCATTTCCTTACAGACGCCTGGGGCGGATTCAAGGCTTCAGATGCCGAGATCAAGTAACAGGGGCAGGCTTCGGAGGGCCGTGCTTCTCATTGCCCGCTTGCGCATACTGTACACCTCCTGAGCCCTTCCCCTCATTACGCAGGTCTCACGCTTCACCCAAGAGAGGCAACAATGCCGACGCGGGACATGTGGGGTGCGGAGAAGTTGATCCAAGGCTAAAATCGACATGGGCGTGAAGATCTCCATAGGGGGTACTTGGTCATGCCGCATCCTGGACCATGATAGCCATAATCCAGTCGCATATAGCCACTTCGGCTGCCTAGATGCGACCTGGGCTGTGACTGGTAGGATGTCCTCAGCGGTCGAGGTTATGCTGCCATCGGCGTGCCATTCGTCCGACACGGACAACGTACGATCAACACGTGAGAGGCAAACAAACAATGAAAGCTTGAGAGGCAGTCTCTGGGGTAGCAAGTGGCAAGAGGTCATGAAAAATGCCGAACTTCTCAGGAAGATTGAGGGACGGGTGACCTTTGAGGAGCCGAACCGCTCTTCTTCCGTTTTGCGACTGTAAATTGCAGCTCAGCTGAGCGTCGATGACATGGAGCATCCTTCTTTCTGTGTCAGGCCGTGCTCTAATCCCCATGAAAGCCTCGGAGGGCTTCCTTGATCAAGGTAGACAGCCACTTATTTGCAAGACCGAGAAGTTTCGCGACGGCCATCGTCGGCTTTGGTAGCCACTGCCGTCACTGGTGCTCGACTGCTCAGGTTCATCCCAAAGTAGGTGGCAGCCACTATGTCGATGTATTGACCTGGCTGCCCAGAAGCCGGTTTCGACTGGTGCTGCGACCCCGTAACGTTGCGATGAGGATGAGTCGGACTGCGTAGTCGGTCTTTGATTTGTCGGGCTCACAGAAGGGGTCAGTAGGCTCGCACACGAAGAATGTCTTGGGTCAACGTTCGGGGAGCTACCGTCTAGCATACGCAAGAGAGAGACCAGGGGCATATCGATCCTAGCATGTAGTCAGCGTCAGATGAAGACCCAGGGAAGCATCACGTATCTGTCACGAGAGCTGTAGGGTGCTCGAAGTCAGGATGTTGGGTCCTTGTACATGGCCTCAAATCATTTTTTCATCTTGTGGAACAGACATGGTAAAAATATGAGGAGAAGAGGCTATGGTTTGGTCTTTCTTCTATTCGGGTTGTCTTATATCAAAGTGTTAGACGTACAACCACTGTCAGAAATCAGAAACAACGACGAAAGACACTTCATCTGCATGATTTCGTGCAAAATTGTGTTTGTTGATAAATAGTAGTCTTGTCATGAGGTGATACGGCGTTCATGCGATCGTGTTGTGATTTCTTTACTTTCGCCAACCCCTTTGCGTGGATCTGGAATCATCATCAAGAGTTCTCTTCGTCGAGAAGAGTTTGTCCACAATAGCTCCGAGGCCTTGATAAGCGCTGCAAATAATGGTTTTGTCTTCGTCAGCTGTCAACTGCTGTTCTGTCTGTTCAATGGCCCTCTGTGTCGCACTTGCCCTCGTCGTGCTTTCGGCAGTGATGAGGCAGGAGCCAGCGCCAAGCTCGAGCCGGACCTTCCACGTTCAACACAATTCCTCATATTGGTCTCAGGTGCCGGAAGATCATGAAGGAAGAGCTCTCCTGTTCAATCTGGCTTGGCTCTTTTGACTTTCTTTTGATTCTCGACTTCGCAATGGGAAGCACCTTATGCTCGCTCTGCACAGATCGTTGCCAGTGCTTCATGACTTCTGCGGCTAGCCCTATCATGCCGCAAGAAGTTAGGAATAGCGAACTTTGACGTTTCTCAAGGACACAAAACGCCTCTGGTCATCGTCATGGATCATGCTCTCACCTGCAACACCCTCAGCTGTCGAAGGGAGCTAACCGATCGTGCCCTGGTAACCACTTGCAGGTTCATTACTTCAGATGGTCGTTCGGTGTTACTGGAAATTTGAGACTGACAATGTGTTACTAGTCATATTTTCTGCATCGACTGCGCGCAGAAGTTCAATGTCGCTGGCCCAGACGATCAACCTCGTTCTGCTTGCCCGGCTTGCGGTTCGCACCTGGCTAACCCTGACGATGCCGCCATCACCAATCTCAACCCTAGCGAAGAGTACAAGAGCAGCGTCCTCAGCGGCCTCAGTCCAAACATAATCATGGAGTGTGCTGGCAGGGCCCTTAGTTTCTGGGCCTACCAGGCAACACAAGACATTTGCTACCAACAATATCTAAACAAAACTCTCTCCGAAAAGTACTCAAGCTTGACAATGCGCCTTGACAAGACGGTCAATGAAGCTAATTCTGAAATTGGCAATTTACATCGGACCATATCTAGTATGATGAGTCACTCCATACAGGAACTGAAGTGGAATACTACTGACTCGACGTCTCGTCAGGCATGATGTCCGAACAGGAAGCTTTGCGGCGGAAGAATGATGAGCTAGCACAGGCATACAAAGATAAAAGCCGAAAACTTCTCCAGACTCAGGAACTATACGATAAAGCGAAGAGAAAATCTGAAATCGGCATGTTACAGCGAGCCGCATCTGACGCCGTTGACTCGACACTCAGCAGTGCACATCTTCACAATCGAAGAGAAGAAGGTAGCCCAATCGTGCAAAATGACTCTCTTCACAACATGCCTCCGCCCTCTTCATCATCTCGGGTCGACAACGCCGGCATGAACACCGGGATTCAGCGGACCAGTGTGCGCCCTGGTGGAGATGGTCCGAGTTGGGGAAGATTAGGAGTGCCGTCTCGAGGTAAGTGCGGCTCTGACCAACCGCCATGATCGGCCATACTGAACCGTATCAATAGCCCCGGTCATGACCCCAGTGCACGAGCATGGCGAATATATCAATGGTCCATCGTATCTTCGGCAGGGGATGACACCGAGCTTTGCAGCCGGAATGCCTCGACCGCCCCTCTTCCAAAGTGGTGGGGCAGGAATGGTGAACTCTACGGCCTTTGGCAACCAACGATCTGGACTTGGAGGTGTAGGGTTGACGTCTGGGTTGAAGGTCAGTCAAGCACCGAGTCATCCCAGTCTGGGTGCTTCTACGCGCTTTCAATGAGCCACGTGCAGCTATCGCCCAGCACGAGGAAGACGTGCAGCTTCGTGTGTGTCAATTATGCGGCCGCTGTTTATCTCTACTCGTGAAGAATTGCCAATGACAAGAATCTGCGGGCTGTGCTTCCGAGGCCCAGCTACTTGAAAAAGAATATCAATCCGTCTTTGAATGCGATCAATCGGACAAGGTCTTTGCGCCGTAGAGGTTGCCGGGCGGATCAACTGACAGCCAGGGGGTCTTTGGTGCGTAGTCACTCAAAGGTCGAATGACAGCCTGGGCTGAGACGAACCACAATTTTGTCGAGGATGTCTTTCTTTATCTACAATGGGTTTAAACCTCGCGTGCAGAATCGTGTGGGCAATGTGGTGCTGCAGCAAAGATGAAAGACCATGCAGCCGAGTCTCGGAGTGTAGTGTCAAAGACAAAGGTCTTCACGAAATCTATATGAAATAAACGTTCCTGCTTGCATTTGACAGGCAGGTTCGCACCGTCAATTCTAAAATGCCTTTTGGGCCTCACAATCCACGATCAAGACCATCAGTGTGTACAAGTAACCATGCGCCCAACGGGAGAGGAGAAAGACGCGAAGCTAGGCGAAAGACGCAGCAAGCCTACGAGATCATGCATGTGTATCCCAGCAATGATATACAACATTCAGCATAAGTCTGAAACGAAACCACCAAGCAGAAGAGATCCGGTATATCGCCAAAAAGGAGTCCTTCGCAAACGGTACGATGCACAGGAAGCAAGGGTCATCGGCAAGATCTCGCTTCGTTTGCAGCAAAGCGAAGATGAAGCAGGAGCAGAGAGGCAGATTGTCGAGCTACAGAAGTTCAAGTCGAGTATCCTGCCACCGATCATAGAGGTCAAACACGTTGAGAGACTGGGCAAGGTGCATGAAGCGTTGGGCTCGCACCCTTGGAAAGATCTCAGCCATATCGTGACAACCACGGTGGTGCACATCGATGCTCCGCGGGAGCTGTCATTGCACGGTGGTAAAGATCTGGACGAGCTCGTGGTTCCTTCAACGCCGGAGACGGAATCAGAGGCCGAGTTCTTGAACAGCAGGGACGCGGATCGTGGCGGGAAGACATGGTACGAGACAGAGTCTCAGACATCGTCGCCGATTGCGGAGGGTGGTTTTGAAGAGCACGTGGCGACGAATACAACGATAGCTGCACCAACTCAAGCAGTGGCAGGTGAAGCCTTTGGGCGTCATCGAGAAAGATTGTCATCGGGAGTTTACCTGGACATCCTTGGGACGTCGATGCACCACCAAACAGATGACACACCGTGGCTAACATTGGGGGCAGCAGCAGAGGTGATGCCGAGCCCAGTCAGAGCAGCTCTGAGCTTGCTGTATCGTATTCAGTGGTATGAAAAGCAGAGACCGGGTGTGCGGGAGGAGTTTGCGGTCGCTCATGATGCTTGATCCTGGGAAGTGAGGTTGTGCGATGATGTGACATGATGGTGTACGACTCTCGTGGCTGTTCAGGGCTTCTGGGTCAGCGGCAAATGGAATTGGATGGTGATTACAAGCGAAATATAGACAAATTGAAGTTTGATACAAAGTGGGCCGTCTATTCGGATTCAGTATAGCATGTGCCTTGGTCGAACGAAGCACGTGGTGATGTCGTTGGTTTTGAGGGGCCTCAACGTGCTGTAAAGCACGCAGCTGCTCCTATAACGAGACCAAGAGCAGGCACTAAATATAATCCAGGTCAGCATCGGTCCTGTTTGTGACAGTTGAACATCTGCAGTGTGAGAATAATCGTGATATTAGCCCTGTCAAAGTATCTGCTTGATGATCAGGCCACTGCTGTATGCGTATTTGCCGGAGAAGACCTGAACAAGACTTGTGATGGATCTGCAGCTGTCACGGTTCGTCCTCGTCTGCTATACGTCAGCCAATGTTCATGCAGCTTCCTCTAAAGCCGTGTCCCCACTTGATGGCGCGTCCCATGTCCGGTCCCACTTATTTCTACTTCCTCTCAGCCTGTCCCTCCACCTTTAGTGACCTTTTCTCGTCGACGGCACCAAACACAGGCAAGACAGGCCACTAAAAACGGGGGATTGAGTGTCACGTCAAGTTTACTCGTATCTTGTCATCGCCGACAATCGATGCTTTCGTCCTCGTATTTCCATCCTCAGCCAAGGCGAATCCTTCCATTTGACCAATCCCATCTCTCGCCTTTACTCTGGCTATCTTCCCTAATCGGCCTTACGAAGTCATCGATAATTCCTCCTCATTGTCTGCTTGTCTACTGCATCAACCGATACTCGCGCATCATTCCATCGATAGTGTCTCGATCGCATTTTCATTGCATAACCGCGCTGTCCATTCGTTCAGTTTGCAGCTATCTGCGCGCCGCGCCAGAAAGTAATCTATCTCGCGCAGCACCACCACGTCCGACCCCTGACCGAACTGCCGATCACTTCCTGCGACATTCTGCCCCTCGACCGACGACTATTCGACTCGATTCAGACAACCATTCTGCGCCTCCTACGGCGTCTCTCGAAACACAATTGCAAATAGCTACAGCTGCAGCCCGTCCAAACCTTCGACTTCGCGCAGCAAGCCTGACGGTCTCTAGCCCCCGCGGCCAGATGCATCGTGCGACCTCCTGATGGGGAAGCATTGTATGTTCAACACTCCTCGGCCCTGTTCGACCATTACACCATTTGCTCCAAAGGGTCCTAACAAACAATGTCCGCAGCGCAATACGGCGTCATTCTTGACGCCGGGTCTTCGGGAACCCGTGTCTACGTCTACAAATGGAAGAATCCGGCGCGCGCAAGCAAGAAGGCGTCCCCCGAGAAGCTCCAGCGACTGCCAAAGTTGAAGCTGAAAGAGCAGAAGAAGATCCACCCCGGAGTGTCTACCTTCGCCGAAAATGTTGCCTCTGTCGGACCGGATCACCTCCAGGAGCTTGTTCAAGTCGCTCTCGACGAAGTCCCCGACGACAAGATCTCCGAAACTCCTATATTCCTCATGGCCACTGCGGGCGTCCGATTCCTACCAAAGGATCAACAGACCAGTTTGTTGCAAGGGATCTGTACCTGGCTGCAAGCGAATACCAAATTTAGTCTGCCGGATTGCGGGACCCATGTGCAAGTCATTTCGGGCGAGACTGAGGGCTTGTACGGCTGGCTAGCTGCCAACTATCTCTTAGGTGGTTTTGACGAACCAGCCGACCACGAGCACGGAAAGGATGGGAAGGGCAGTCACCATACATACGGCTTCCTCGACATGGGTGGTGCTTCGGCACAGATCGCATTCGCGCCGAACACGACCGAAGCCGAGAAACATGCCGACGATCTCAAGCTGGTCCGGATGCGCCATCTTGACGGCTCCCCTGTCGAATACCGAGTTTTTACGACGACATGGCTAGGGTTCGGCGCCAACAAAGCTCGCGAGCGATACATCGACAGCCTCCAGGAGGGTTACGACGACAAGGCCGACGAGCTGCCTGATCCATGCTTGCCAAAGGGTCTTCGCACCACACTCGACGGGACCCCTACTTCAGACAAAGCAGGAAAAGACCCCTTATTGTTGGGCACGGGCAAGTTTGAGGAGTGCCTAAAAAGAACATATTCTTTGCTCGGGAAAGACGAGCCCTGCGAGGATGACCCGTGCCTGCTCAATGGACAGCATGTGCCTGCCATTGACTTTGATGTCAATCGCTTTGTCGGTGTGTCGGAGTACTGGCATACCACGCATGGTGTGTTCGGCGGCAAACACAAGGCATACGACCTTGCAACGTACCAAGAAAATGTCATGGACTTTTGCCAGCGCGAATGGTCCGACATTGCGAACGATCTTGACAAGCGCAAGAAGTCGCCCGAGGAGAAGATGGAAGATGCGATGCAAGCGTGCTTCAAGGCCTCGTGGCTGATCAATGTGCTGTACGATGGAATTGGTATTCCTCGAGTTGGTCTGGATGGACTTGATAATTCGGGCATCAATAACACGAAAGAAGCCTTGGATGAGGCAGAGGATGTGGGCTTCAAGGACGCTTTCCGACCCGTCGATAAAATCGATGGCGTAGAGCTAAGCTGGACATTGGGCAAGATGGTGCTTTATGCTGCTGGACAGGTTCCGCCAGAAGGCAAGAGCGTACCTGTGGGTTTCGGCGACAACGTCGTCGGCGGCGAGCCATTGCACTTCGAGGAGGCCGGGTCCGTTCCATTGATACCATCGGTTGGCGGAGACGACGATGATGACGACGATGATTGGGACCTGCCAAAAGCCTCGAAACCGACTTCCGGACTAGTAGCATTCATCTGCCTCGCCCTCTTCCTTGCTTGGCTCTTGCGAAAGCCTGAAAGACGACAAAAGTTGTTGCACTTCACACGTCGCAGGAAGGGCGGCGGCGGCCGGTTTGGCCTTCGCTCCCTTCCTTTCGCCGGCAAGTTCTTTGGGCGCAACACCCCGACATATGAGCGCATTCTCGAGGAGGGTGACGCAGCCGAGTTCGAACTTGGAGACATGGACTCGTCAGACGACAACGATCACTCGGACAGCAGCGACGGGTCAAAACGTAGGGGTCGAAACTCAGGGCTGACTACGCCGAAGCTAGGCTCAGATGCTTTGAAGCCGCCCTCCGCACTGGATCGAGCGGGCTTGGTAGTGAGGACAGAGAGTCGAGAGAGGCTATCAGCGATGGGACGGAGAAGTAGGACGGGAAGTCCGTCATCACGGCAAAAGTCGTCCCTAATGACTTCGTTACAGGAGGACTAAAAGTTCTCGAAGTGCAAGAACAGGTGATCAGATATGTGTACAACAGTACGTCTTGGATAGGAAAGACTTCTGGGTTTTTGGGCGTTTAGGCAAGGCTGGATGGTGAGCGCAGCGACTACTGTCGGCGTCTGTGTTTTTCGCTGCACTATTGGAGTCCGGGTTAGTCTTTTTCTCCTTAGCATGGCTACAGGGTCATCTTATGAATCAATTAGATTCCTGTGTTGACATTCAATACACACTTTCCCAGTTACATTTTGTGTGGTCGAACCTGTAGATGACTTGAGTTGATGTTCCCCCCTTGCGAATTCCCAACATCACTACAAATTCTTTTCTGCGCAGTCCCAGAACACTATGTAACAGATATCCCATCAAAACTAGACACCAATGACTTACGCCGCATGAAGTTGCTTAGCTCAATCTTGTTGTTTCTCCAAGAAACTGGGATCGGCTCTGACCCTCGATTCGAACTTCCGCCACCATTCTTCGAACGCCTTCAAAGGTACAACTTCAACGCCACCAGGCCCAGCTGCACCGCTAAAGCTGGATAGAAAGTTGAACGCGTTCTGGATGATTCTCTGGGCGAGGACAACGGTTCCCGGTTGTCCTCCTGATTTCGCGGCCGCATTGTTGCTCTTGTTCGCTGCCATCTCCTGCAGTCTCGGGGCAACATCATTCGCCGGCTCAATGCTAACACCAACGACTAGGCCCTGTTGCTGGCCTCCCGTGCCAGTTCCTACGGAGAAGACAGCACTCTCTTTGCCTGGTCCAATCGCGCCCAAGAACTTGAAGTTGGGCGCAGCCTCGGGGTTTGCTGGCTGTGCAGCTAGATATATCGCTGCCGCGGAATCATCAGGAATCGTGATACCAGGGAGTAAGAATACGACAATGTGGGAGAAGGGTTTTGAGGTAGGAAGAGCATAGAGAAAGGAGGTTTGCGACGGAGCTGAGGTTGGCTCCGTGATGAGTGGGTGACCAGTGGGGATAACCCCGAACAGGGGGCCGGACATTTTTCGCTCGCTGAAAGAGTGTAACAAATAGCTTTGGAAGTATCAAGATCGTAAGAAGAGTGGCATCGTTGTTGATTAGAGGATGAGGAATAAGTGGAATTGTGAGCTCGGAGAGTGAAGCATAAAACTAGAGCCCCGCGGTGGGTCGAGATGACGGAGCGGGAGGTTTGGCGGGAGAGACCCTGCAGGCAGACAGCCAGCCTCACTGACTACAGCGTATTCTCTCGTGGTGGGGTTCTCTACAACAGGCCTCAGTTTCAACTCAACCTCATACCTGTCCTCCTCTTGCTTCCATATCGCTATCCTCATTAGAGATCTTTGGACTAGGTCACTTTGGACAGTAACGAGCTCTGTCGATCTTTGCCGTCTACGATGAAGTCTTATATTGACCTCATTCGTGAGGTCGACCTGTATGTACACTACTAATTTTTGGTTGCAGGAAATAACACATTGCGCCTATCGTACACCATCTGACCACTCATAGCTTCCCATACGAAAATGATGAGCCTGAAGCCCATCGTCGTATCATGTCCGACATCTATACTCTCATCTGGGAGGATGATCGGGGCTCCTACCCCATCGGCTACATGCTCTCCCGAGTCCATGATCAGCTCCTTGCTGTCGACGACTCTATCCGTGGACCAATGACTTCTGATTCAGAAGCTCGTTTTGTCACACTGTTCAGGGAAGGCGACTATGAACAACGGTCCGCCCGCGCTGCCGCTGTGGCGAACCATTTTCGCCAGAATGACACCTTCAAAATCTTGAGAAAGTGGCGCAATGAAGCCTGGCCTGTCTACGGGCGCAATGGAGAGCTTCTTTTCAGCATGGAACGTTCAGCTTTGGGTCTTCTCGGTGCGACTCGCTATGGTGTGCATATGACAGCATACATCCGAGACGATACGGCTCCCTTTGGCATCAAACTCTGGATCGCGAGACGATCCCTGACGAAGGAGACGTTTCCCGGCATGTTGGACAATACCGCCGCAGGAGGTCTAATGACAAATGAGGATCCTTTCGAGTGTATCATACGTGAGGCAAACGAAGAGGCGTCCCTCCCTGACTCCGTTGTCCGCTCTCGCGCTGTATGTCCGGGCACAGTGACTTACGTTTACATCACCAATGAAGCACAAGTTGGCGAGGGCGGTTTCATCTACCCAGAATGCCAATGGATCTACGATCTTGAACTGCCACTTGACGTTATCCCCAAACCACAGGATGGCGAGGCGGAGGGTTTTTACCTGAAGACGGTGGATGAGGTGAAGGAGGATCTGAGGCAGGGAAGATTCAAGGATAACTGTGCTTTGGTGGCGCTGAATTTCTTGGAAAGATGGGGTATGCTGAAGGAGGAGAGTGAGGAGGTTTTGGGGGAGATGCGGAGGAGGATGAACAGGGCGATGCCTTTCCCTGGTCCGCACCAGAAGGACTGGCAAAGGGCATAGATGGTCTGAGCGTGTCCGTGTACAGGTGCTGCTTGAAGCCCGCTCCTTCCGATCACATCATACGACTATTTTTCCTGCAGACGTCTGAGTTTAAGGTGGTATATAATTGAAAATGCCATAATACGCCTCTATCGCCAAATGTTGGCCCGTGCGACGATACGCCTGTCGCAAAAGTAGGGAATGCCCTATCTGAATGTAGTACAAGATCCTTTGCGCCGGTATTTGCTCTCTTCCCACTTCTCCTTTTTCGATTTCCTCGTCAAGCTTTGTCATTGTCTATTTCTTGACCAGGAGGTAAACGTTGTCGACCCGCAGAGGCGTCAGCTTCTTGACCGGGCCTTGTAGTGACATGAGCAGGCCGCCGAAGGAAACATAGGCGTTGCTGCGCGTCATATTGTCAGTCTCATAGTTCAAAACATGTCAAGCTTGGTGATCCAACGTACATCGTGTTTCCGTCGTATGTCTCCTCAAATCTGTAGATCTTGCCGTGGCAGACGTAGTCGAACAGATCTGCCGTGGTCGCTGGCGCATCGCCTGCTTTTCCAACGTCTCTCCAGCCCTTCTCCTCATCCTTGCTACCATCTAGCGACAGTGTTGTCGCGAGCATCACGTGGAGTCCATCGCCAACTGCGCAAGGAAACAATTCCGTGTTGATGTCAAGCTGCATGACAGTTTGTGAGTCCGTTGAGGTACCGGAGATGCGCGCAACACGATCATACTTGGACTGGTCGAAGTCGGTGATGGTGAAGGTGTCCTCGAAGAGGGTCGCGTCGCCGCCTGTGCCTGCCATGATTGCGATTTAGGTGTAGGAAATTGCAGATCGGGAGAGGTATCGCAAGGTTGGAGCTTGAATGCTTGATGGAGCTGTACGTACTGCCAGAGCTCAAGTCAAAGAAAATGTTTGGAGGGGCAGCGATAAGGTTGCTTACTTGCATATAGAATTATATGCACGCATCCCGATTGCCTACCCTGTAATTGAAGGCCACAAAGAGCTTCCTCCACCGAGCCACTTTTCCAACTCGTTCGTAGAATTGGCGTCATAATTCATGTCATGTACGGAATTTGACCTTTTCAGCTTCTATTGAGGCTCTCTGGTTTTCGTTGCTCGACTAAGTCGCAATGTCTTTTCGAAAGAGGAATGTCGTTATTGGCACACCGTCTGCTCAGGTTTCCACCCGTCAAGAAAAGCAGCTTTCGCCAGGTACAAGACCATCACCACTGGATGGCAGGCTCACAACTTCGACCGGCACATCCTCGCTGGACCAATTACTAGCTGGACATGCCGGCCTCCCGTTGGGGCACTCACTTTTGATTGAGGAAGCAAGCACTACAGACTTTGGCGGCATTATTTTGCGTTACTATACCGCCGAGGGGCTCGTTCAAGGGCATGTTGTCCACGTGCTTGGGTTTGATGAATCCTGGCGACGGGAACTACCCGGTCTCGATGCTGCTGCAGGAGCAAAAGAAGAGAAGAAGAAAGCAGCCGCAGCTGCTGCGGCTGACGACAAAATGAAGATCGCATGGCGTTATGAAACTCTTGGGAACCGCTCTCCTGCTTCACGAGGTATGTCTACTTCTGGCTCCAACATAGCATCAAACCACCTGTTCGATACTGATGTTAGATTACAAGACAACACACCAGTCACATCTGGAACATCTGCCACTTTCTGTCATTACTTCAACCTCACGAAACGCCTGGAAAACAGTGCCATTCAGGGGCAGCTCTTCGCATCACCAGTCGGCCTGTCATCGTCTCGTAACACTTCATCGCCTCTCAAGACGTTCATCTCAGAAGTCACCACTCGGGTTAAGAACTCACCGCCGTCCACCATTCACCGCATTGTCGTTCCAAGTCTCCTGTCACCAACAATCTACCCATCATCGACAAGCAGACCAGAGGAAGCTCTCCAATTCCTTCATAGCCTGAGAGGACTCCTCCGAACATTTCCTGCACAACTTACCGCCATGATCTCCATGCCTGTGTCGCTCTACCCTCGCTCTACTGGACTCACTCGTTGGGCGGAGCTATTGTCTGATGGAGTACTGGAGCTCATCCCTCTGGAGCATAAACTGCAAGTGAGCCGCGATCCAAGCAAAGACGATAAAGCACAAGGAATGCTTCGAGCACACAGCCTGCCGATATTTCACGAAAAGGGCGGCGGCTTGGAAGGTAGCTGGAACATGGAAGACCTATCATTCAAGCTCAGCTCTTCCAGCGGACTCGTCATCACACCCTTCAGCTTACCACCCATTGGGGACGAGGAAGAAGAGAAGAGCGCGGCAAAATCAAATGATTCGAAGAAAGAGTCTCTGGAGTTCTGAACTACCTTCTTCCTAAGGACGTGCCAGCTCAAACCCAATGCATCGACGCGTTTTGTGGTGGCCCCGCTACAGCGATATGCACTTGCTCAAGCTCCGCCCAAAATTTCCTTCAAAACTCTGGACCACCAACTTCACATCCTTCGCTCCTCTTCTTCCACCACAGCAACCCATAGAAAATGGTAAGTTCATCCTGAAACCTCTTCCTATTACACAAACACAAGGACTTTCATGATTATTTTTGAAAATCTGTCAATCCCCTGATACACAATGACGATACATTTCAACATTACGAAGACGACTTATGACATCAGTCCAAAACTTTCCATTATTGATAAACTCACTCGCCTGCATGGGAAAAAACCTTTGCTAACATGCAATCTCTCAAAGTCTAGGATCAGTCGTCATGACTACGTCAAGCACAGCGAGTGATGGTCCCGTGCGCATCTCAAAGATCGCCGGGCGATACCTCGTTTTCGACCAAGCAGCCGTTGCCCGCCTGCGCCGCCAGCAAAACATCAATGGTCTTCTTGTAGGCACCACCCCGCAACAGCCCACGCAGAACATCTTCCTGGGTCTCCCTATTGAGATCCGTCCCGAAGAAGCTGGTGCTCTCGTATCAGCTGGTACAGCTTTCGTTGTTGATGACGCAGCAGCGCATCGAAAGGCACTGTTGACTCACAGCGGTAGGCAGGTTGGTACGAATGCATATGTAGAGGCTTTGCGGAGGCAAAAAGACGTCGCGCAAAGAGCGCTCGCTGAACAAAAGGCCCAAAAGGCCGCTGAAGCCGCAAGCAAACATAAACAAAGCCGGTCCAAGGCAAAAACAAAGGCCCAAGCCGGCGATGACACTGTGACTCAGTCTGGAGACGGTGAAACCTCAATATTTGAAGGCGAGGCACCGCAAAAACGTCAAAATACCCACAACGTAGACAATGCTCCCAAGAACTTGGCTGTCACTCCTACCTCGAGCGAGGATCTCGTGTCTGCAAGTCTCTTTGACCAGCACACGATCTCAAATGTTCCGGATGGACCGCTGTGCCGATTCCTCCAACGGACTGGATACTTTATGACGCCTGGCTTGCGGTTCGGATCTCAATACAGTGTGTATCCCGGTGATCCACTGAGGTTCCATGCTCATTTCATGGCAAATGAGTACGCGTGGAACGAGCCGATACCATCACTGGAAATTGTTGAGGGCGGGAGACTGGCGACCGCGGTGAAGAAGGCTTTCTTGATAGGAGGAAAGAACCCTGATGGCGCCGACGGTGAAGAAGACGTGAGGACATTCAGCATCGAATGGGCGGCAATGTAGACATATACCCGAGCTTTATCAAATCGAGAAATACCTTTCATGATGACGAATATCCTGGCGCTCCGTTGTCACTGTTGTCGAGCACGCCCTGAGCTGATGTTGACATTCACTTGACGACATCTCGAGTGTCTGATCGGTGTCTCAATGACATGGAACACATCACAACTCGATCGACAAAACTTAAGAATCTGTAGATGATCACATGCATGCACATAAGATCTTTAAACGATCATGGGAAGGATCAAGCAAATGCAGAATTATTGACAAAAAGCTGAATAGCCCACCCATGCAGACCAAAATAGACTATGAAGTAGAATCAGACGCAAGAGGATGCTGAGAAAGAGAAAGACACCCCCAATCCCACTACGGCACAAAGATCCGACTGAAGCTGATGACCTCCCTCCGACAGCAAACGCACTTGTCAAAGTTGTTCATAGCCAGAGACACACGGCAGTCGTCGCATAAACTGAGGCACCGACAAGGCCAGACGATGATCGTCCGCGGCGTGCACTGGCAAACTACACACTGCGGCCCATCACTCCCTAAGCCCTCTGCTCCGTCTTCCCAGGATGCAGCGGCCGTAGAGGTGTCGCCCCCGCCCACGCCTGCTTCGGATTGTCGTCGCCGACGACGAGATAGTAGAAGTTGTTCAAGAGTACGTTCTTCTTCTTCAGCAGTGAGCTTGGTGTTCTTGTTTAGAGAGGTGACAGCGCCTTGGTTGGTTAGTATGCGAGTGCGTTGAAGTTTCTGGAGGCGCTGAAAGCCGGAGCGAGTCATGATGGTTTCGCTGCCAAGATGCGCTGACAGGACTCTTGCGTCGTCTCGCTCCTCTGGGCTGGTTGGATGAAGCAGGCGAGCCAGATCTGTCATCGCCATCGGGCTATCGAAGAGAGGTGTGGCCTCCCGTGAACGTTGAGGAGTTCGCTGCGTAGGGGTGCGTTGGCCAGAATCTTCAGATTCCCATCCATCCTCATCATTCGTGACATTCGTCGTAGCCATGGAAATAACGCTTGTGGTATCCCAATCATCCTCCTCGGGATGCGGTAGATACTCGCCAGAAGAGTCCTTGGATCCCCACCATCCGCCCTTCAGCCAGTACTTGTACAAGTCCTGGTCCAGTGCTTCTTCGTTCTCCAAAGTCCCGGTTCTGCGGAACTCTGCTTCAACGTCAATGCCATCAGTGCGCGGGATGCGACCATCTTCGTTGAAGGCTGCTGTGGCGCTCCTGCTCTGGCCCTTTCGTTCACGTTTCTTGGACTTTGTATCGTCCTCTCCTTTCTTTGTACGTCTCGCCATCCATAGCAGCCACTTTGGCCGGTATTTAATCCGCGCCACGCGAAGGCACCAAAGCCCAGACAATCCGATCAATCTCATAATCAGTCGATTGACAGCCATCAAAAAGTCAAATGCCATGAGCCAACGTGAACTTCGTTCGGTTGCTCCAATTCCCACTCGGACAGCACGTTCATTGTGACCCTTAGTCACTTGCTGAGCAGCACGTTCTCTGGAATAGCCGCTTGACCCGACTGTATTGGCTTTGACGGGAATGAGACCTATGGCACCGATTTGATCGTAGCTCGAATTCGGAAGACCTAGGGATATGTACTGCTGTTGGAGCTCCTCAGCTTCCTTATAACGAGCTTCTTCAAGCCACGTATGGGTTTTAAGTCCCACGCCACGATCCTCGTTCAAATACACGGCTTCGCTTGCCATTGTGATCGCAGCGAATCCCGTTCGAAGCAGTGCGGTGTAGAGGTCCATCTCCCTGGTGATACGGAGCTCTCCCAGAGAGACGTTGGCCTGCATGTTCTGGCGGGCGTCTGCCAGACGCTGTCGAAAAGTCAAGCCGGGGCGCTGATTCGTTGGGGGAGCAAGTGCTGAAAGTAATAGAGCCAGCCCGTATATCGAGGCACACAGAAGGATGCCGATGACGACGAGGACATGCGGTACGAACCCAATAATGGCCACCGTTGGGAATCGGAGAAGACCTTGCGAGCTCGGGTCGTCTAAATCAAATGTAGCCGCACTCCATACGATACTGGCCATGTAGCAAAGACCCCAAAAGCCGGTGCTATAAAGTCGGTACTTGGCTTGCAAGTTGAACAGACCAAGAGTCTGGCTCGTTAGGTGAGTCATAGACGACAGAAATGCTATCAGGAGAACCTCAGGCGGGGTGTTAACACGCTTGAGGATCATAGACCGAGTGAGCGCGATAGTTGAACCACCCGAGGAGCTGGAGCTGGATGGCCCTACGCTCCCGCTTGTTTTGGAGAAGATCCCCCAGCCAAGCTGATTGGAGATAGCTGAATCAGCTTCCGCGAAAGCCAAACTCTGTTCGAAGAGTGTCATTCCGGTTTCACTAGTAAGAGGTCGACCCTGAACTGCATTGGAGATTGTCTCGATGAAGTGGCTGAGGCAAAATGTGCCGAACAATGGCCACAAGAGCGAGAGAGAGCCTCGAAGGCTGCGAGGGTTCGTGTTACCCTGGGGGGATGGCACCATCTCTACAGCTACACATGACTGTTCGTCCGACGCTCCTAGCAGAAGAGTTGAGCTCATAGTGTTCAACACCGTATTGGAGTGCGAGAATAGCAGGTCGGAGCTCTTCGACGAGTTACCCCAGCGCAGCTCGGCGAAGTCTGTTGAAGTTTGACACTGTATGGATTGCAGGATAACCCGTATTTGGATGATGAGGAGGACTATCGGGATGATTCGAAGGAGGAGGCGAATATGCCAATGAAGTCGCAGCCGGCGTCGCGTGGCCGCGAAAATATGTGTCCGGTTCAGTACAATGCTCATAGCAACACACGATAGTGCCCATTTGCTTGTCGCATAACTGAAGACACTCCCGAGGCCTTTTGCCCCTTCCATGGTCAGCCTTGAAGCTTGTGCGACAGGCTCGTCGTGTCCCCCGCCAACAGCTATGGCAGGCTCCATCATGTTATAGAGATGCGATTCGGTCGTAAAGGTTCGAATGATGGCCGGGTCTGCCGATGCAGCGACAGCGGGTGAACCGTAAGCAAGGTTCTGTGTGGTTGGATGCAAAGGGTCGGATAGAGTGATAAAGGACCCGAGCCTCCTGACCATGCGCGGACCTGCCCAAACGAGATCCTCTAGAGACGGAGCATACCGAGTGACGTTCACAGTCCAGGCCGTCAGATTGTACCAAGCACTATTGTTGTAGATGGTCCCGGGCGTGGTCATAGGCGGAGGCACCACGCCTGCCATTCTGCTGATAATTATGGTCCTGGGTAGAGTCGAGGGGAAACGTCGAGCAAGTTCAGATTGGTTCGTTGTGAGTAAATGGCGATGACGGGAAAGCCGGGCTTGTCCGGTTAATGGCGTCGAGCTGTGAACGCGGGAGAGGTAGCCTGCCTGGTGCAAATGCCACGAGAAACGCAATGAGAAACAAGCGCAATGCGAGAAGAACTGATGGGCCAAACGTGACCGCAGTCGTGAATGGAAGCGGTGCTGGCAGCAGAAAGGGTCAAAGGCGGAGTTGCAGTGTCGTTCTGTCGGAATCAGGGTCCGAGGCATGTGTTGACAGCACGGATGCCACTAACAGTCGGTACCGCGTCGACCTGCAGATTGGGGCGCTGCACGCGTGTTCCTGGCGACCCCACAATGCTAAGCAATCCCAGACGGGAGGACAACTCGTACTGACGATGTATGCCTACCAAAAGTCGGCGGACTTCGCTCGGTAATGTCTTCTTGGGACTACGAGATTTTGACTCGAACCTGAAATATTGTCCATATTGAGGCATGCTGCGCAATGACTTAGTGATTCATTCATTGGGTACTAATCCTACGAATCTGTCGAGCGGTGGTTCTGTTTGGCTTGTCCTTTCCCATTCCCAGCTCTTCTGTCATCACGATTGGGAGAACTGCAGATGAGAACCCCAGACCTTACTCCAATCGATGTAAAACAATGGCCGGCGGCAGAGTGGTAGTCTTGGGCGGGAAGAAGCTGCTTTCATGCTCGCTTCAATGAGTCCGATAGCTGGCCTATTCAGTGCGGACTTTGCGCAGACTGCCCCTTGCCATTCGAGGGGCATGCGCGAGGGATAGTTCGTGGTTTCGCGGTCATACCTGTGTCGACAATATCCCGTCAGGCGTCTGCTCTGGGTTGGCCGGGCATCCTCTGCCTCCGGCCCCGGCTCGACTAGCTTCAAGGCGGCATGAAGTCGTTTGTTTGTATCATTCGGATATCTCAGACACCACCCACCGCTTCCTCCAGTGATAACGAGACAGCATGGTTCACCCCTCGACTCGCATGTACTGCTTTTGAGATCAAGGTTGAATGCAAACCACCAGTAGATGATGGTATCGTCCCCTTCAACCACAAGTTTGTGATTTCGTCCCGCGTTGGCAGGTAGGCGACGCAACATGCAGCCAAGATTTTCTCGTGCTCCGAGGGCACAGGATCCAAAACCACTTGAGGTTCCTTCCCATCTCCATCTGAGACAAGAGCAGCAACTCCGCCAGAAATGGTGTCGACGCAATCGATCCCGGCGTCAGCTATGGCAGCAGCTGCAACAGTGACACAGCCACACAGGACATTCATCATATCCCATTCCTCGCTTCCTTCAGCTACAGCAGTCTGCCTTGATTGCTCGCCTTCGATGATTGTTACGACCACGTCCACACCACTCTTGGGCCAGCGGTCAGCGATGATAGCTCCCCGCAGAGCAGTTTCGAGGTGTGTGCTCAAATCTCGCTCACTGGCGTCGCGGAGGTAACCTCGCCTATGTTTAGTCGCAAACGGAGCGTACTTCACATGCGTTGATAGAACCATGTGCGGTGAGAATGGGGCAGATCGCGGGAGTGAGCGCGGACCGTGTACGGTGCAAGTAAGTTTCATGCCGCTGGCCCGTGAGGCATCCTGCGCTTCAATTTCCAGATATGCCGAACCTGAAGCTGAGGGTGTGACTCCAGTCTTGAGATCTAGTTATTACGTCAGGTCGGAAGATTATGTCATGTTTTGACACGATGCGACTCACAGACGGCACGTATGCCATTGGGCTCTCTTTGACGAGAAATGTTGGCAATCTCCTCATCATAAGTCGGGGGAGCCGTGGCACCAGATGGCCCATTGATCCTTCTTCGATCAGCCATTGCAGCTTCTACCTTCGATTGTGTCTCCACGAATGGCGGCAGACTATGATCGCTTAAGTGTCGTGTCTGCAGATTCCGTACTGATGTCGTTCAACTTTCTCTGATGCTCTGTATGGGAACTAGGTGAATGCGGGTATCGGGGCGCTCCCGTCAAATATGCATCTATATGGATTACCCATCTACAAAGCATACCGGGCTGTTCTCGACGATAAATTTACTGGCCCATTCTTTTGATATTTTTTCTTCCGACCATCTTCTTCACAGCCATCACCTTCTTGCTCTGGCAAGAATGCGGCGTGGCTCAATGCGCTCAAGTGACGCGTTGGGCTTCTGCCAATGGCTTTGTAGGTCTGGAACATGATTTTGGTAAGCCTCCTTCCACCTCCGCATACCTTCACATGATGAAGTTTCTACCACTTGTTCCCGCGAACCCTGAGCGTTTTTTGAACAAACATGCACTACCATCTGACCCGAATCACACTTCATTGGACGCTTTCTCTTCCATTGGCACCTGAGTTGTCTTGCTGACCCCGTCCAAAGCTTCAGGCCGACCACTGATCTCCGCAGTCGTTGCGAATTGGCTCATTCCACAGGTTGGTTTCCCCTTTGATCTCCAACTGTTCTACCCACTCCCCCCTCTGCGTCGATGATGAGAAACCATTTTTTACAGTTCTGCTACTGAACCACTGTGATGTTTACCAATACCATACCAAGATCTCTGATACGCATTCCCTTCTTCCTTCTATTTTTAGCACACCCGTCGCTACTTAAAAACGAAATGGTTGCTAACTCCAAAAAGTTTTCTGTCATATAGTTACTTTCGATGATGTTCCAATGCCATCGCTGCACCATAATAAGTAAGTCGAACAGCGAATCTTCCTCGCCATCGCACATGATGATACAAGTTCTATCCATTCAACGACCTCTCCTCGGCCGAGTCGTCCTCCCGCACTCTAGCATGCCGTCAGGCTTGTAATGAAGGGTTGTGGAGTTTCCGTCAGGTGTAATCTCTACTTTCGTTGCTGGATCTCTTCGGCGGCTCGTTTTGGGTCGCCAAAGAGGCCTGGCCGGCTGCGGTGACTGAGTAAAAACGGCTTTCTGACCACGCCTATTTGTTGCCATTCACCATCGCACTATGTAATCCACTGGTACAATGGGCTGACTTGGTACAACAGATCATGTGCGCAACCTTTAGTTCAGCTTCCACACTGTGAAGACTTGAAATGAATGCCGACAAATGCTATGTTTAGTCTCTTTTGGCACGAACGACCGGCGGCGGTGCACATTTTCTAGTGCTGTGTACTCGATGGTCGAGTACCTGTGGCAGCTTAGAAGTCTAAGCGGACGAGGTTTTCGCAGTCGTTTATTACTGTGCGCAACAGCGAGCCATCAATTCTAGCTTAACATAAAGATAATACACATTCACAGTGCAATATTCCTCCTTCCCAGTTCGTGAACATGGTAACGAGGTTGAATTGTTCCAGTTTGATTGCAGTTGCGGCATGAGGTAGCTAGTGGCCGCCACCTAAACGCCGTAGTTCGGCAGTGCTGTAGAGCTTAATGACCCCCTGAAAGCGACCGAAACTAACCACGTCACGGCGTAAATCCTGACCCCCTTTAGACCACGACGCGCCAGCTCACCAATTGTTCCAAGTCGCACATTAGACCTCTCAGCATTCCAACGCCACGCACGAGTTTCTCAACGTCCACTCCATCACGATCATCGCGGTGCGCGTACACTACACTTGCCGAAGCTTCGGGGAAGAAAGCCTCCCGACTGGACGACATTAGGCCACCACGATACGAGAAACGCATTCGCACAAGGTCTTCGCCTTTGTCTTTATCGCCTTGGAGCTCACAATCGACTAAACAACCTTCGCATGTCTCTCTTATAGCTCCCAGCAAGATGATGCCCCGGCATCACCCCAGCGGCGCCTTCGCCAATGGCTACCCGCGAGGCGGCAATACCTTTGACATCTCACCACATAGGTAAGTACTGGCGCAGATTGTGTTTCCTCGGGTCCATTGAACAGGCGAGCTGATCAATGCCCTCTTCACTCGCTATAGATTCCAGCCTCGATCATCGCCCACGAGTAGGCGACGGAAGAAGCTTTTCGCTCGGATTGCTGTGATAGCGGTCGTCCTCATCGTCTTCGGACTCTGGCTATGGCCATCTAGCCCCGTCGCATCCATACTCTCCTTCGGTCTTTTGTCATTGGGCGGTGACATGGAGCTTGAGACTGTACGATACTACGATCTCAGCAACGTGCAAGGCACAGCACGAGGTTGGGAACGCGAGGAACGCATTCTGATGTGTGTGCCCCTGCGCGATGCAGAGGTCCACCTCCCAATGCTCTTTGGACACCTGCGAAACTTCACGTACCCCCATCACCTGATCGATCTCGCCTTCCTTGTCTCGGACTCGAAAGACAAGACACTCGAGGTACTTTCACAAGGCTTGGAAGCTATCCAGGCAGATGCAGATCCAAAGCAACCATACGGAGAGATCTCCGTCATTGAAAAGGACTTTGGTCAAAAGGTAGACCAAGGGTTCGAGACTCGTCACGGCTTCGAGGCACAGGCCACTCGAAGAAAGCTTATGGCGCAGGCCCGCAATTGGCTTCTCAGTGCAGCCTTGAGACCATACCATTCCTGGGTGTACTGGAGAGATGTCGATGTTCAGACCGCCCCCTTCACTATCCTCGAGGATCTTATGAGGCACAACAAAGATGTCATCGTACCGAGTATGTATTCTCGCCTTTTTGTAGTTGCTCGATAACTGACGGCTTTTAGATGTCTGGCGCCCACTGCCAGAGTGGCTTGGAGGCGAACAGCCCTACGATCTGAACTCGTGGCAAGAATCTGAAACAGCACTCGCGCTGGCAGAAACTCTAGACGAGGATGCTGTCATTGTCGAAGGTTATGCTGAATACGCGACTTGGCGTCCTCATTTAGCTTACCTGCGGGATCCGTATGGTGACCCTGACACAGAGATGGATGTCGATGGTATTGGTGGCGTCAGCATCCTGGCCAAAGCAAAGGTATTCCGAAGCGGAGTACACTTCCCAGCTTTCAGCTTCGAGAGACATGCTGAGACCGAAGGCTTCGGCAAGGTGAGTTTGTCCGAGACCCAGCGACTGGAAGTCAGACGCTGAACGAAATTTGCAGATGGCAAAGCGTATGAAATACTCTGTTGTTGGACTGCCACACTATGTTATTTGGCATCTTTATGAGCCAAGCAGTGACGACATCGAGAAGATGGCGGTAAGTATACACTTCAAGGTACGAGCTGAACAAGAAGGCTGACAGACGCTCGCAGGCTGCGGAGAAAGCTGCAAAGGAGAAGGAGAAGGCAGACGAGGAGAAGAGGGCCAAGGCCAAAAAACTCAAAGAGGAGTTCGCAGAGGCCAATAAGCAATGGGCACAAGACAAGAAGGGCATGGACAGTCTAGGGTCGAAGGAGCAGTCGGGCCAGCAGAAGCAATTGGTCGCCGGTCAGGCCGAAGGCTCAAATCAAGCGACCACGGCGGACGAACAAGTTGTCGCCCAGAAAGATGCGAGCGACGGTGCCGTGGTCCAAGCAGCTGAGGCTGCCCGGGAGGCAGCTGCGCCGAAACGCGATGCAGCTGGCAAAATCATTTCCTAGGCCAATTCGGCGGCCGTGTAGGCGCATTTATTTGGGCGTGTTGGCTTGCATATGAAAGGTTTGGCAAAAGGGTTCGATGTCTTTGGGCGCTTTGCTATATTTATGCGCTTGAGACAGCATAGGGGCAATCATTGCTCAAGAATTGCTGCACCATACTTGTCGAGCTATGTGTACGAAGAAGACAGTGATGCACAATTGCATTGAATTGTCCATCAGGATTACTTATGAGGCGTTCCAAATATCTGAAAAAGTTGTGACTAGTGACCGAATAATCTCGATTTCCTAGTATCATTATCACACTCACATCCATAGAGACATCTGTCTTCAAGTAAAGGCTCTCATCCTAATCCCAGGGGTTTCTGATGGGTCGTCGTTGGACGGACCAATCATAGGTCGCGCAAGACGACACCTTGAAGCCACAGGCTCCGTCACCGCTGCCGCTATGATAGTGCACTACCACTGCACCCAAGGTGGCAGCCAACCTCCAGTCTGTAGCTTGGCCTTGCGACGTCGCCAGTCAGAATTCTTACGGCCGATTCTCCCAGCATATTTTCCTTTCCTTGAGTTAGGAGATTATACATAGGGAAGCCCTTCCGTCGCATCCAGGCAGGATTTACCCGATTGAGCCTGCGACCCTGTTCTCAAGACGGCACTCCCTTTGGACTGAGCAGCACGACCGGTTTCCCAACGATCTGGTCGACAACCTCAGAACTGTGTTTGCGCAGGTACGTGCTGCCCTCTTGCGCAGTCGAGGCGTCTCTCAACACCGACTTACTCGCGGCGAAGCTCACTCTGTTGTTCACAGGCTCGACACTAGCAGCACGGACAGCTCAGACCATGGTTCAGGGCCATGAGTCCATAATCACAGGCAGCATGGACCAACCTCGACAGCCGATCGAGCCTACCCCCAAGGCGGGAAGTGACGCACCACGAATGCAATATCGAAGCCGTCCAGTCTCCGTCGCCGTCGATCCCATTTCCCTCGTCATTTCCGAATGTATATCAATCACTTCTGCTATTCACAAGCATGCACGCTCTCCGCATTCATCAGTTTCGGCCATCCTCGGTGGCAATCCAAACCCCATACACCTTGGACCGCCACCCCGAGGTTAGGAGCGCGCAGTAAGAGTCCATCGGGCAGTACAGATGCCGAGGGCGAAAATGGCATCACCAATAGATGGGGTTTGAGGGGTCAGAAGGGAAAGAGCGTGCTGGACAACCCCCTAATCGCAGGTTTTGGAAAGCTTCGCCTGGAGCTCGCTCGAACGAAAGGTACGACCACATGCACTGAGAGATCTGAAAGATCGCAGGGGCTGAAGGACTGACCTGGCACAGATATTCGCACCTTCGACGGCCCGTCATTGTTGAGCCCGTTCTTGACCATTATTCAAGCCAAGGGCACTGCCGCTCCGATCACGATCCTCGCACTAGGGGCCCTACGCAAGTTCCTAGCCTACGGCTTCATTAGCCCCGAATCACCGCGGTTCGCTCTGGCAATGCAGTCTCTCTCGGCGGCTGTAACCCACTGCCAGTTCGATATTAGCGACTCGGGGCAGGCCGAAGTGGTGCTGCTCATGATACTGAACCTTATGGAGGATATGATGTCTGGGCCTGGCGGTGACATTCTCAGCGACGAAAGCGTCTGCGATATGATGGGACGGGGGCTTGCCATTTGCTCACAGCCTCGATTTTCGCCAGTTCTGCGAAGGACTGCTGAGGCCTCAATGGTCAGAATGTGCCAGATCATCTTTGAGGATGTGAAGCATCTCGAAGTCGAAGCTGGTGATGATGCCGAGGCCCTGGATCAGCAAGTCGAGCATACGATGGACAGCGTCACGATGGACACCCCGAAAGCTGAAGCCGCTGCAACGAGCACGCGTCCTACGACCGCAAACTCGGAGATACGCGCGGAAACATCAACAGCAGAGACAGATAGCCCGCGATCAAGCAGGGAGAAGGTCTCCGCAGAGGTCGGGGCAGCAACTGCTGAGGAGCCGGCTACAAACGACGCTGATGCTGAAGCTGTTGATGAAGTGGAGAGCAGCGGGGACACCGAATCCTTGGACCTCAAGCCTTACTCTCTACCCTCAGTTCGAGAGCTCTTCCGCGTCCTGGTCAATTTCCTTGATCCTCATGACCGTCAGCATACCGACACCATGAGGGTAATGGCACTTCGGATTATTCACGTTGCTCTCGAAGTCAGCGGCTCCTTCATCGCGAGACATCCGGCACTAGCAACTATCGCTGAGGATCGCCTCTGCTGCTATCTCTTCCAGCTGGTGCGTTCCGACAACATGGCAATCCTGCAGGAGTCTCTTATAGTGGCAGGGACACTGCTTGCCACCTGTCGAGGCGTGTTGAAGCTACAGCAGGAGCTCTTTTTATCGTATATTGTGGCGTGCCTGCACCCAGCAGTAGACATTCCCCGGGAAGTTGGAATTGACCCCTCACTCTACTCGGGTATCCCGAGGAATCCCAAGCTGGTCAAGCAACCACCTTCTCAGCAGTCCAACAGTGGCAGGTCTACGCCAGTGCCTGTCAAGGATCGTCAGAAGCTTGGCCTCGAAGGCGGCTCGCGGAAGCCTGATGCACGACAAGCAATGGTCGAGGCTATCGGAGTTCTGTCTCGGATGCCTACCTTCATCACAGAGCTTTTCGTCAACTACGACTGCGACGAAGACAGATCTGACCTCTGCGAAGATATGATCGGCCTACTCTCCCGCAATGCTTTGCCCGACTCGGCGACGTGGAGCACAACGAGTGTTCCACCTTTGTGCTTGGATGCGCTGCTCCGTTTCATACAGTACATTGCCGAGCGTCTTGATGATGAGCCTGTCAGAGACGGTTACCCTGACCCCAATGCTCTCCGCCTGAAGCGAAAGCGCAAGCAAGTCATCATCAAAGGTGCCAGCAAGTTTAATGAGAAACCCAAGGCAGGCCTTGGTTATCTCGAGGCACAGGGTGTCATCACGGATGCCACCAACCCGATCGAGGTTGCTCGCTTCCTGAAAGGCACATCACGAGTCTCAAAGTCCGTCCTTGGAGACTTCCTTTCGAAGAAGGGCAATGAGGCGATCCTAGAGGCATTCCTAGACCAGTTCGACTTTTCGGGGAAGCGCGTCGATGATGCTTTGCGAATGATGCTGGAATCATTCCGCTTGCCCGGAGAGGCCCCCCTGATTGCTACGATTGTTGAGACTTTCTCAGCCAGGTATTGTACCGGGGAGTTTCCCGAGGAGATTGCCCACAAGGACTCGGTTTTCATTCTTACCTACGCCATCATCATTCTCAATACGGACCAGCATAATCCCAACCTCAAAGCCAACAAGCGAATGACGTTTGATGATTTCACGAGGAACTTGCGTGGTCAGAACGACGGCAAAGACTTCTCCCGGCAATTCCTGCAGGATATTTTTGACTCTATCAAGTCGAATGAGATCATTCTGCCTGATGAGCACGACAACAAGCATGCTTTCGATTACGCCTGGCGTGAGTTGCTGATGAAGACGGAGTCTGCCGGCGAGTTGACAATTTGCGATACGAACTTATATGACGCTGATATGTTCGCCGCCACCTGGGAGCCCATTGTTTCCACACTCTCGTACGTCTTCATGTCCGCATCTGATGATGCCGTTTATGCCAGAATCGTGACTGGCTTTGACGAATGTGCGCGCATCGCGACAAAGTACGGCAACACTGAAGCACTGGACAAGATCGTTTATTGCCTTAGCCACATGTCCACTCTTGCCTCTCAAACTCCCTTCAACACTGCCTTGAATGCTGAAGTTCAAGCTGGCGAAAGCAGTGTCATGGTCAGTGAGCTTGCTGTCAAGCTTGGCAGAGACTTCCGGGCACAGCTTGCTACTCTTGTCCTGTTCCGTGTTGTCACAGGCAGTGAGAGCCTGATCAAATCCAGCTGGAAATACGTAAGTGAACCCCGTCGTCGCTGAATGATCAAGTGCCTTATGGCTAATAATGACATAGGTGGTGCGGATATGGCTCAACCTTTTCGTGAACTCACTCACATCACCTTTCTCGCCCAGTAATCTTGACGCGTTGCCTATTCCTGTCATTCCCATGCAGCCGCCGTCCCAAGTCATTGACCGGGCCTCGAGAGCCTCGGACGCCGGCTTTTTCTCCGCATTCACCTCCTATATCTCAAGCTATGCCGCAGACGATCCCCCTGAGCCTTCAGACGAAGAGCTCGAGAGCACCTTATGCTCTGTGGACTGCATCAGCTCTTGTAATGTCGCTGATGTCTATGAGAATGTTGGGTAAGTAGATCTCGACTTTACACTTCTAGGATCATACGCTAACAAGACCCAGGAAACTTCCGACCTCCACAGCTCAATACCTACTTGAGGCCCTTCTCGATGAACTACCTGAGGATAACCAGAGCACTGTCATTACGGTGAAACAGGAGAATATGCCCTCACCGCAACCCGGAACGAACGGGCAAAGCGCTGCACCGGGCGGAGTGAAGTATGATCCGGGTGTGGCCTTTATTTTGGAGTTCTGCACTCTGCTCGCGACTCGAGACGAGGCAACCACGGAGGCAATGGGCAAGCAAGTTTTCGATACCCTCCAAGGCATTCTGCGCGACTCAAGTCAGTGGCACGCTATTACTGTCTCTCGCGTGGCATTCTACGCCCTGCGTGTGCTCAAGGCTAGCTATGTAAGTGCGGGTGATATAGAGACGTTCACGCGCACGACTGACATCAACTCTCATTCAGGACCATGATTTCGCCAACGTCCCCTTCTTGTTGCATACGATCTCCAGTTTATCACAGGATTCTTTGGGCAAGTCATCGGATCTTATTCTCACTGGTCTGATCCAGTGTGTCGAGCAGCCAGGTCCTCTGAGAAACGAGATGATGACCTCACCCGACTTCTGGGCGATCCTCAAGGCATTCACGCGTCATCCTCAGTCTGCTGCCTTAGCATTTGACATCCTGGAGAGAGGTTCTACTGGAAACCCTCCAGCGATCATTGCCGACAATTACGAAGCAGCTGTCACTTTGCTGAACGAGTTCGCCTCGGCGGCAAATGTGAAGAGACCAAAGGAGTCGGAAATTGCGCACTATTCGGCAGAACAAAAGAAGAAGATCGCTGAGAGGAACAAGGAAGCCATTGCGAGAGGCTGCAAGGCGATCAACATTTTGCACAGCATGACTCTGCGGGTCCCCCAGCTCATGAAGCAGTCACAGCTAGAGAGTACTGAAGGTGAGTGAACTGAGAATATTCATTCAAGAGTTCCAGTATACTGACCATAACATTTTCAGCGTGGTCTGCCTACTGGCTCCCTATCTTCCAGGCACTGACTAGGCAGTGCACCAATCCCTGTCGCGATGTGCGCCAACTCGCATTTTCTTCGTTACAGCGGACCCTGCTTTCGGCCGAGTTTACTGCCACTGACCCTGAGGAGTGGACGGCCATATTCAGCAAAGTTCTGTTTCCGCTGGTATTACGCCTGTTGAAACCGGAGGTGTTCTCGTCGGATCGAGATGGCATGAGTGAGATGCGTGTACAGTCTTCGTCCCTGCTGTGCAAGGTCTTCCTCAAGTATCTAGTGGACCTTTCCGAGTGGGATGGTATGCTGGATCTGTGGATGAAGATCATCGAAATTATGGACCGCCTCATGAACAGCGGACAAGGCGACAGTCTTGTAAGTGCCCTTGAAGGTCCCAGTCAGCCTGATGTGACACTAACATATTTTTTCACAGGAGGAGGCGGTTCGTGAGAACCTGAAGAACGTGCTCTTATTCATGGCTAGCAGCGGCTATCTGGTCCCACCCGAGCAAGATGCCAGTAAGGCGGAGTTCTGGAAGGAGACATGGAAGCGGATAGATCGTTTCTTGCCTGAGCTTCGTACAGACTTGGCACTTGATAGCCCTGGCGCAAAAGCATCGGAGGAAGAGCCGACAGCAGCGGAGGTCCCTGTACCCACGGAGGCAGAGAAGGCAAAGTCGGAGACAGAGACGGGCCCTGCCGCAGAAGCAGCACAATGAGGCCAATCTCATCGATTGATTGGGTGACCATGGACGTTTCAGACGGAATGTCCAGAACAGTTGTATTAGTCACGGGACGACCTGGATGAGCGCCATCATCACCACAACGGCGGACATGTAAATAGATCCAATAAAAGCCAGTGTCGAGGCCTCGCGCTGAGCTGCAAATCCTCGCTGTACTCTTGCGTCTCTACCAAGGTTCAATGCATCACACTTTTCGTACTGGTGCGTTCACTCACTCACATGCATTGCTACTGTCGCTAGCCCTGTCACAAGCCGGAAGCTGTGCCTGGAGCTATGGTGGGGCACGTGCTGTCAACGCGCATCCCTACGAACGTCATGCCTCCCATCCCCTCCAACAACACTTCCGGTCTTTCTCGCGATTTGCCGATTCCCCCGACGAAGACAGGCAAAAACTTCGAAGAAGACCATCGGCAAGCTCCGGAATCGCGCTTTACGCAGCGAAAGAGGACATGTCGCCATCACCACGATCAACACCATGACCGACAACTCGGCGCCAACTCCGCTTGGGGATGGGGCTACCGACGGTGTAGCAGATCAGCTACAGACACCTACCAAACAGCAGGACGCAGCACCGGCGCCTTCCCCCATCATGGAGCCACCAAGCTTTCCGCAGCTGAAGAACGATGAGGCTGCCAGTCCTTTAGCCCCGTCGAAAGTGGCCCTCGGAGGATCCAAGCTCGGTCTGGACGATGATAACGATGACGAGGAGCCAGCTGTCGCGAAACCATTCGTACGCACTTCTAGTCCTGACGGCTCGACGGCTCGTTCTATGCCTTCAGCCACAGCTGCCACGGTAGCAGAGGAGGACATCGACGATGACGGACTAGATCGCCTCATTTACAAGATGCACAAGTTTAGCTTGTACGAGACTGCGAGTCGCTATTACATCGTTGGCGTCGATGTCAGCGAAAGGCGATATCGAATCCTCAAGATCGAGCGAACAGCAGACGGGGCAGAGCTGAACATGACCGACGACAAGATCGTCTATAGCTTGAAGGAGATGAACCAGCTACTCGATACTATCGACCACGGAAACCGCGGCACTGGCGGTATCAAGCTACGCTGCACAACCTGGGGTCTTCTGGGCTTCATCAAATTCACTGGTCCATACTACATGCTCCTCATCACAAAGAAGAGCACGGTAGCGATGGTTGGTGGGCACTATATCTACCAGATTGAAGGAACTGAGCTCGTGCCTTTGACACCGGCGAAGTATAAGCCAGACACCCGCAACACCGAGGAACAACGATTCTTGGGCATCTTGAATAACCTGGACTTAACCAAATCGTTCTATTACAGCTATTCGTATGACGTGACTCGTACCTTACAGCACAACATCGCAAGAGAGCGAGGCTCTTTGGGCAAAGGCTTTCTTACCGCTCCAGACAGCGATCTGAACTCCATGTTCGTGTGGAATGACTACCTCCTTCAACCAACGAATTCGGTGCTGAAGGATCCTTATGACTGGTGCCGGCCAATCATTCATGGGTACATCGACCAAGCTGCTCTTTCCATGTACGGCCGAACAGCTCACATCACAGTCATTGCCCGACGCTCCCGCTGCTTCGCAGGTGCCAGGTTCTTGAAGCGAGGTGCAAATGATCTTGGTTACGTTGCCAATGATGTTGAGACGGAGCAGATTGTGGCAGAGTCTCTGACAACATCTTTCCATGCTCCTGGTCCACGCCTGTACTGTAGTCCTCAGTACACATCCTATGTGCAACACCGGGGGAGTATTCCCTTGTACTGGACGCAAGACAATACAGGTGTCACGCCTAAGCCACCGATCGAGTTGAACCTCATGGATCCTTTCTATGGTGCTGCGGCGTTGCATTTTGATAACCTCTTCGAGCGTTACGGGGCGCCCATTTACGTCGTGAACCTCATCAAGTCCAAAGAGAGACAGCCGCGAGAGTCGAAACTTCTCGATGAGTACACGACCGCGATCAAGTACCTTAATCAGTTTTTGCCTGAAGACAAGAAGATCATCCACAAGGCATGGGACATGAGCAGAGCTTCCAAGGTCAGGGGCGGAGACGTCATCGGAAACCTGGAGCAGATTGCTGAGTCGGTACTCAACACCACCGGGTTCTTCCAAAATGGCGACGGTCGCACAAGCCCAATGACGGCTCAGAATGGAGTGGCAAGGACCAACTGTATCGACTGCCTCGACAGAACCAATGCCGCACAATTCGTTATTGGGAAACGAGCACTTGGTCACCAACTTCACGCACTTGGCATTCTTGAGAACACCTCCGTCGAATACGACACAGATGCTGTTAACTTATTCACCCATATGTGGCATGATCATGGCGACACCATCGCTGTACAATATGGTGGCTCGCAGCTTGTCAACACAATGGAGACTTATCGCAAGATCAATCAGTGGACAAGCCACTCCCGAGACATGATTGAGAGCTTCAAGAGATATTACAATAACTCTTTCCTCGATAGCCAGCGCCAGGAGGCATACAACTTGTTCCTGGGAAACTATATCTTCTCTCATGGCCAGCCTATGCTCTGGGATTTGTCCACAGACTACTACCTCCACCATGCCGATCCCAGAGAATGGTCCGACAAAATGAAGAAGGACTACATCAACTGGTACACACCTTCACATCTGGAGACTCGCAAGAATGCGCCCTTTGTCCCGTTGCGGGGCCTGATGAAGAACTTGCCCGTGGATTTCTTCGATGATTATTGGCTCGAGTACTATCGACCGTCAACCCTGTCCTCCTTCCCGAAAATGTTTGCATACAAGATGAACTCGACCATCAAGTACATTCCTCTGAAATCCACTCAGGATGGGCGTTACGATCTCAGCCCTTTCCGGGTGCGAGTCGATGGCGACGTAGAGCATGACAAGAAGAAGGCGAAGAAGGAAGTGACCATCCAAGCTCCTTCGGATTCACCGGATCTGGGCAATCCTGAAACCGATGCAGCTTCCATCGCATCCGATAAGACCGGAATGCGAGGCATGTCACTGCATCGTTGGTTGCAGCCCGTCCAAGAGCGCGTAGTCGGTCATCCCGCAACTAATATGGGAGGGCCCATGCTATCTGGCCTCGGGATCATAGGCATGGATGAGAGCAAAGCAAAGCCCACGGCGCTAGAAAAGTCAAAAGCTGCCCAGTGGACTTTCACAAAGGCCGTGAACGATTCGCTGAACCCTTATGTCGCTGAGCAAGAAGCGGATGACTACGAGCAGTACATCCGACACCCTCAGAATCTGCCGCTTGTGATTTCCACGGATACGCCTGCTGATATAGATGCGTCAGAGTACCAAGATTACATCAGCAGCGGTTGGGATGATCAGGGAATGATGGTCACGGGGTCTGAGGAGGAGCTTGACGTGTATGCGGAGTTGCTGAAGGTTGGCGAGAACCCCCTTACGGTCACAGAAGAAGATGCACCGAAGAAGCGGTACAAAGCCTATAGGAAGTGGCTACGCGGCAAGTCCTTCTTCAAGCAGCAACCATTAGATTGAGAGGCTCTGCAGCTTCCGCAGATCATGTGGAAGACGTCTCCGCAATCGGGAATAGCTGCTTCAGCTGTGGCTCTTTCTGAATAATTTCCAGTAACTCAGGTGGGGTTACTTGGCTGTTCTGCTCGCTGATGGCGAACAGCAACTTGGAAGTGGTCTTCAGCTCTGACTCTATGGCATGTGCAGCTTGTGCTTCCAGCGTTGGACCTGTTGTCGTCGAACGAATGTTGAGCCAGCACATTATAAGCATGCGCATCACTTCTCCTGACCGCTCCTCAGTCATCCGAGGCCAGCATTCTCTGGTGCAAGTGTTTAGGGTCTTGCAGGCTGCAAGGATGGCCGGGCTATGAGCTGTGGCAAACGGGTCGGTCATGACGGATGAAATCATGCGTAATACATTCTGTCGTTTCATTAGTTGATGTCTCGGCTTCAAGATGTTCAAAGGTTTCTGACCTGCAGATGCTTTGCAGCATAGATGCTGAGTGCAGCAACAATTTCAGAAGTAGCGTCCATCAACACCTCTACAATGCGGAGATGTTCTGATGAATGGTGGTAAGCAGCGAACACGCCATCGCGCAACAGCTGATCGAGTTGCTTCCTTCGACGCAGACTTTGCTGGTCTTCGTCCGCTTTCGCCAACGCAAGCAGCGCAGCATATGCAGGGCGCAGCAGAGTAACCGATTCGGCCTCTGGCGTCAAAGTCGGTAGATACAGGAGTGTCGGGAAGACAGCTTCTTGGAACACCGTACCGATGCCGGTTGATGTGAGAATTTTAGGGGGGGTTTTCTCAATGAAAGTGATGAGAATGTCGAGACCCTTTCTGCGAATGAGTGTCTCACGATCCTCGAGAAGCGCAAGGAGGACTGGTGTAAAAAGAGGCCAGTTCGCCTGGATGAGGTCGCTCTGGATACATAATACCGTTAGCTCTAATTTCCCGGAATGCCACTAAAGATGTGATGCAAGATGTGTGTGACCCTACCTCAGCTGCCTCGACCGCCCATGCAAATGTCGGAATTGCCATCAATCCAGCCTTTTTCCACGCAGGCTCCTCCCATCCTTTCCTGTCAGCAGAAGCTGCAGCGTCCTGTTCTGGATACTGTGATGGACGCCCCGACGCTGTGACTTTTGCCGTAGCCTGGGAGAAGATTGGCCGTAGATACCCTTCGAGAATGGTGTCGATTATGAAGTGAGAGGTCCTGTCGGCTGGCAGGGAGGTGAGCAGCGACAGAGCGATGGTCGCTGCGTTGGGAGTTGTCCATGGGCTAGACTTGTCGGTATACGTAGTTATTTGAAGGAGAACTGAGTCATTTAAATATGCGGATGAGCTCGTGGTGTGCTTAAGCTGTATGAGGGCCTCTTCGGCCTTGGAGGCGTGCTTGCTATACCCTGCGTTTGTGGGTCAGCGATGTTTTGCGCGGACGAAATTAACACCTCGACACCATCCGTACCATCTTTTCCAGAGTTCTTAGGTAGCTCTAGAGGTTGTATTATTGGGAGCAGCTCTTCAATCATCTTGTTGGCGTGGGCTGCAATGTTGATGTTGAGGTGAGAGTGTGGAACTGAAGTGAAGTTCGACATGAGTGGGACTCAGAGGTCGAGATGGCGTACCTACACATGCGGACGATCGAATGGATTAGTGAATTCATACCGCACCCACACTGTTTCATAGATGCGGGATTCAATAACAACATGTCTGATTCGTTATGATCGAGATCGCTTTTCTATATGCACACAAGTATCCCGCTACGTTCGCCAAGTGACAGGCTTTGCTGCACCAATGGCCAACTTGTCTTGTTCTATATGCTAGACCGCTCCATCTATGGCAACGTCTACATTCCGGGGCTCAAAATGCATCGTCTACCTTACCTATTTATCTGCTCCCAGCTCTCAGCTTTTCAGGGGAATTTCCAATTCCTGCGCCTGTTTTCTAACCTCTTCAACGGCCCCAGCTGGGTCCGTTGTGCCAGGGTTCCGTAGTTGCCAGGCTGCACAGATATTGAGTGCTGCACCAGTCCATTTTCCTGGCTTGATACCTAGAGCCGCTGCTAAAGCGCGACCATCGAGGAGGGGCTTCATTGTTGGTGCATCCCAGACGTCGAGCTCGGTGAGGTGGTCGAGGAAGGTTTGCCATCCTTGTAGGAAGCTGTCCTGCACTGTTGGCATGTTAGCGGATGAATCTGACGATTTTGAGGGTATCGCTTTAGACATATGTCGTACCTGGCGTGGACTTCTGCTCCCAGTTCGGCAATGCTTCCATGACCTCAACGAGAAGGGCATTCAATACCTGCAGCTTCCAGGATCCAGTCTGCCCATCCCAATGCCTTATAGCCATGCCGAAGCGGTCTCGCTCGTTGATAAAGCTCGCGCCATCTACGACAGCCTTCTTAAGATTCAGGATCTCTGCCAAATGCCGACGCGATGCAGTAAGAACTGCTGTGATCTTGTTGGGGGCGCGGTACCCCTCTCGGGCAACCTCGGACACCAAGGGTGGTGCATTGGCTTTACGCCGCGGGTCGGGAATCTCTTCAGCTTTCATCCATGGGCAGAGGGCGGCGATGTTCCAAGCGATGTAGCTAGTCTCCGGAGTGTGCGCGAGCTTGTCCGCAATGGATCCGGGGGTCTGTGTCTGCAAAAGATGGTCGAGGCAGTCACAAGCAACATTCCAGCGCAATATATCGGGCGTTGGAACATCCTCTCTGGTGATATCGGTGAATATTGCATGATAAAGCTGAAGCCTATCTATCAAGGCGAGGGCATAGCGAGCGTGCTTGTCTTGGAAAGCGTTAAACGAGCCCGTAGAGCAGAGTAGAATAGACTAGACATACCTTTGAGCATCTTCTCAAGTTCGATGCCCACTCGCTCACGGCTGATCTTGGTGCGCAACGCCTTCAAGACACCCTCATCACCCATGTTCTTCTCCGTGTTCGGGTCGATTGCAAATTGCAAACGACTCGAAAATCGAATGAGCCGAAGGACGCGGAGAGGGTCGTCAGTGAATGTTTGTAACGGCTCCAGGGGCGTCCGGATGATTCGCTTCTCGAGGAGGTCGGGCAAACCACCAGTGAAATCTTCGATGCTATCTGTGTGCAGGTTATAGAACAGGGCATTGATGGTGGCATCGCGCCTGCGTGCGTCTTCTTCAGCCGTCCCAAATTCCATCTGTGGGTTCCGTGAGTCCTCTGCATATGTTTCTTTCCGCAGGTTGACAAAGTCAAGTTCCAGGTTGAACATTTCGAAGCCAGCTGTCTCAAGATGTTTAGACTTGGCAGGGTTGCTCGCAACATGGTAGAGGTTGCCCATCTCCTCGCGTGTGATAGCATGTTCCCTCTCGGATTCCGGTTTGCTGAGTAGCTCGTCGCAATATTCCTGCATATGCCTGGCGAAGGGTTCCCCAGTCATGTTGTTGATGGCCACATCGATGTCATGGCTTGGAATACCAAGCAATCTGTCACGAACCCAGCCGCCAGCCCACCTGAGTACCACGGGCTCTGATAGTTGGCCTGTTTTATCGATGGACTTCGCGACGTCAAGGAGCAGGAGGCGTAGCCTTTGCTCGTTGTCGGTAAGCCTCATGGTCACCGTTGGTGCTGTGCGTTGTCTGAGCTGTCGCGAAGTGCAAGGGACGTCGAGCTTTCGTTTCATAGCATGGCTTCGGATACGCGAGAAACGAGACCACATGAGTTGATGCTGGTGTTATTGTTGCATCTTCTGGACCGGGGTTTAGGCGATTATGAAAAATAAATGATGCTTTTGAAAGTGCTTGGCTGGTGGTGAGTGACTCAAGTCATCCCGAAGACCCGCTGTCGTCTACCAAGCATGACCTACCCTGTAGAAGTGACATTATTTTCAAGAGTTTCGCAACTCGAATTTGGACGATTTCAGCAGCATTTATCAATTACCTCGCACTTTTCTTAGCGGAAGTGCTTTGCGCAATGTGCGTGTAATAGTGTGTCACGATAAATATTGATACAATCCTCGTCGCTGCGGATTTTCCGCGAAAAGTATTCTGGGCCTTCCTACGCACACGCAAGTGTAACCAACATCGTCAGGCTAACCGGCAGGGTGGCGCCACAGAGACTGGAACATTCAACGTGCATCTAAAGTCAGTTCGAACCACAGGGCATCACGATACAGGATGACATGGATATCTACTTGCGACAAACGCTCACAGGACAGTTGTGTCATTGATCGGCGTTGTCGACCAATCGCGACACCAATCCCTGTTGACTCGACGTATCAATGTGCATAAACATGTAGGCAAGCCGCTAAGCGTCTGTCAGGTTGGTGGGAACGCCCACGTCAGCCCGAGAGATGAGGTCGTATCAGTAGGCTACAATTGGGAAGTATATGCAGCATCGATAAATGAGGAGTCGGAAAGCGGCAGAGAAAGCCCGGATGGCGCGCATCGCCAAGAGCCTGGGCTCCGCTGGACCCTTGGACTTTGATCAGCGATTGAGGGACGTAGCTCCGCTGGAAACTAATATGGCATTTCTCATCATCCAGCAGCTTGAGAACCAGCTTGATTGAAGTCTACAATTTTGATGGCCTGAGGACGAAGTACATCGCCCGGTGGTCGCGCATATGCTTACGAGGCTCGTGGCTGAGTGAACAGGCAGGAAGCGAGCGGCAAGGCAAGGCAACTGTGCAGATTTCGACCGAGGGCATGCTCAGCCCTTGCATGGGTGTGGAATCTACCTTAGATAATGAATGACAGCACGGGGACCAAACGTTACGCTGAGCCAGGACTCCCTCTTTGTCGAAGTAGGCGCCTCCCCCAAGGTAAGCATATGATGCTGTAGCTGCTGCTATCACACTGACGTCAATGTGGTTTGCCCCTCCCACATCCTATCGCATGCCAGACGTTGGACTACGATGTCGAAGCACACTGCACTGCGCTTGCACCGTGGGTCCTCAGAAGACTCGGAGCCGATCTATACGCCATGATTGCACTGCCTCAAGCGATCAAGATGTTTCTGAGTCACTGGATCGTGGAGGCCTGCCATTAAGATGCGCGCGTACGCAAAGTACCCTGTCACTTGGTGGTTCGCGGCACTTGAGCTAACGAACGCGGGGTAACCTAAGTCGACCCTTAGCGAAGCCACCGTTATCCTCAGCCAATTCGCCATAATCAGTACCAGCATCACATTCTGACTGCCAGGCGAAGAGGATTGTTCGAAGCTGAAGCCAGGCAGCTGTCGAGCCCCGTCAGAAGATAAAGCAGTAATTTCTGTACCATACGCTGAATGCATTCATTCACGCCACCACACCAAAGGTACTCTGTGAACCATTATCATCCTCATCATCATCATCATGGTGGTCACCATGCTCATTGGTACCTCTTCCACCACCATCTCATCTGCACTACCGCCGCCACCATTACAACCACAGCCACCATCTCCTTCTGATCGCCAGCCCATCACCTTTCAGAAACCGGCCACCCCGCGCCCAGTCTGGCTTGGTCTACGTTTCGGTGGCGGCCTCCCATCCATTCCCATCACGCTCCCGTCCTTGCGCAAACTTACTAGTGGTTCCCCGTCCTGATGATGGATTGAAGGGCATGTAACGCCCAAGAAGGTACTTGTGCTAGGCTGTAGCTGCCTTCACGAAACGATGTCCCTCGTTCCGGTGACATCCTACCGAGCCTCGACACAGCTACCGTCCGACCACCAACTGAAGGAGGCAAGCCCATCCCACTTCATGTCCCATGACCTTGATAGCCTCCGGACGGTGCAACCCCTCCCATTCCCATATAAGAAGCCTCATGTTCCCTGTGCCTGCCCAAGTGCTTGGTCTTGGCCCATCTTCCCTACGAACCTCAAACACCTAACAAGTTCGACGTTCCTTTCTCTCAATAATCAGTCAATACAACATCAGTGCGAATCACCTATAGACAATACATCAATACTTCCCTAATTCCTGCCAAGATGGAGCAGACCACGCAACAACAACCTTCGTCCCCTGAGACTGCCCCTATCATGATGAATGAATCACCTGTTGTCGACAACAAGGGAGACCGCAGAATGAGCGATGAATGGGGTAAGTCAATTGTGCATGACACGGACCACGCCAGCGAACACATCTGTCGTTCAGGCTGATCCGGCACCCCCAAGTAAGCACACAACTAACGGTCCCTGCCCGGTACAGATGCTGCAAAAACTCCCCCCAGCCGCTTCCAGAAGCGCAAAGGATCCATCTATGCCACGCCCAGCTCCCGCGATGGGCACATCGATCGCAATTATGCCGACAAGTACCACGCCAAGATCGCGGAAATGTCCTCCAAACCTGCCAAGCAATAACTCACACGTTGAGCCCCCGACTCGCGAAGTGAAGATAGGTGGTCAACGTGAGGGCCGAAGGAGCTATGTTCCGGAAACCAGCCTGGCCAACATCATTGCAACGGCAAGGGTTTATGTGCAGCACATCTGAATATCCTGGAATGTTGGAGTTCTGACAATGTTTGCTTTCGTGCTTTTCTTTCTTTGCGCTGTGTCAACATCAAAATGTGTAGGATCAGTCGGATAAGACATTATGAAATAAATGAAGTTAAATTTCTTTGGGCAAAAACACCTAGCTATGTCACGAGTGACCCATGACGAAAACTGAAGAAGGCCCGGGTTTGCGCCCTTTCCACCGGTGCTTCATTCGCACTGAGGCTTGTGCATGTATCTGTGGTCCTCCCCGGACAGTCCGAAACAAAAGAAACTAGTTGTGTCAATCAGTCGTCGAGTTCATCATCAATATCGATCGCCTCAGGATTCGATGCCATTGGTGCTGCAGTTCCTGCGCCACCGCCATTCGGTCCATGGCTTGCGGCAACGAAGCCTTGTGGTGCTTTGAGCTGTCGCTCGAGGGCTGCCATCGCATCCCCATCATCGTTCCCCCTCCGACCCCTGCGCCTGGTCGTTGTTGGCTTCGCGCCAGAGCTTGTGATGCAATGAAATTGACGTCTGTGTTATATTGCGCCTGCACACTGCGCTTGATCCGCAACATTTCCTTGAACGTGTCTTCATTGCCATGTTGCACCTCGAACTGTTCCCAGCGTGTCCAAAAGTCGGGACTGGTGCGAGGGTCGCAGAACTGTGATGCGTGGCCATAGATGGCTCGTGCGCGGTCGATTTCGCCGAGGCGCTTCTCCATCTCAGCGAACTTGAGACACATCTCTTTTGCTTCGATGTCAGGCAAAGCGGTGATAGCGCGCTCGTAGATTGGTCTTGTCGAGGGCAGGCCGAAATTGGAGGCTGACTTGGTGATGTAGAAGTTGAACATGTCGGCACGGTCTTCGTCGGCGACGGCACGCGTAGCCCTCTCGTAGATACGCATGGCATGACGCGCCAATCCACGCTCCTCTTCCAAATTGCCGTACATAAGGTAAATGGTCTTCGCGAACCGCGCAGGGCAATCTTCAACAGCCTGTTCGAACAGATCGCGCAGGCGCTCGATGCCGATCTTCCTGTCAACAGCCTTGGTCAAATATAAGTTCCAGAGCTCGAATGCAACCGGATAGCTGAACAGGTCCAGACCTCTCTCGTAGATCTTGAAGGACTCTTCGTAGTACTTGTTCTCCTCCAACAAGTTGGCGTAGTTGACCACGGTCTGTGGCGTCGCAATTCGCAATTCGAAGATCCGTTCGTACACCTTTCTGGTTTCTTCCAAGGTCGATACACTTTCGACGAGATCGACATAGAAGCTCCATAGTTTCCAACTCTTGTGAACCCGCTGCTGTGGTGAAAGTGTCTCGTCGAAGTAGTCCACAGTCGATCGTTTGGGAGCCTGAACCGCTTTTGCCATGATTCTGACGGCATCATCGAAATTGTCATTGCGCAATTCCATTTCTGCCCACTCAATCCACATGTCGGCCAGCTCGGCGACAGATTTGAAAGGCACCTTGACAGCCTTGTCCATGATGATTCGAGCGTTCCGCAGATCACCTCCTTGCTCATAGAACTTGGCATAGCTGGCCCAGAGTTGATGGAAGGCACCAACGGCTCGCTTCGGATGTATAGCAGCGATGGCACTGGTGTATGTGAGCGCGACCTCCTTCTTGTTGTCTCCCCAAAGAGCAATTCTCTTCTCCCATTCTGCCACTGTGTTTGGATTCTGACGGAGGAGCACATCGTTGAGCAGGAACGGCCGCCTATCCATCAAATGCTCGAATCGCATCATTCTGATGTCGAGCTCGTAGTCGGCATCCTCATCCTCGATACCTTTCTCAGCTCTTGTCGACGCCACTTCCATCAACGCTCCAATGATGGACTCCTCGAACTCTGTGTACGAATCGAAAATGAGAGTGAAGTCTCGGACTGTCATAACGGTGGTGATGCCTTCCTCCAGCACATCGCGCGCTCTCTCGAAACTCCCCCTGCGCATCCAGTATGTCGCAAGACCAACCCAAAGCTTGCCTCGTTGATCAGCAAAGCGGGAGATACCACTGCGAATGATTTTCTCGACGTCGAGTCCCGACTCGTAGCTAGCCTCGATTTCCGAGGCATGCTCGACGAGCATATCCACCATGTCGCTCCATAGCTCATAATGCCCCTTGCCATGTTTACTGTTGAATTTCATGTTGTTCAGGACTTCGATGTATTTTTCGGCCGCCTCAGTGTACAGCCCAGACTGAATCAGAAGCTCGATATAATCTTCGGCATCTTCCGGGCGTATTTGCATGTATCGTCGCCATGCCTTGACGGCCGTTTCGCCACCGGTCTTGTTGGCAAATGGCCGGTAAATGGCCCATATACGATTGTGTTGTGTGATGGGCAGAGCTCGTAGCGCACGATCGAATGTTCTTCGCGTAAGCGTGATGACCGGCTGTTTCGTGAGAAAGTTCAGGTACATCTCCCAAATCCGAGGCATCTTATTGAGCAAGATCAGAGCCCGCTCAAAGAGGGCGTTGACCTTCTTGTATTCGTTCGCAAAAAGCCCCGGATTCAGCGCCTTGACATGCTTGACACGGTATGTCAAATACTTTTCACATAGTTAGTAAAATGCCTTTTTCCAACACGGAATTATTGGCGTACCAGTTTCCATAGTTTATAGGATCGCGGTAGCTGTGAGCATGCGCGCTCCATGACAAACGCCTGCTCCTGTTGAGATCCATGCTTGGATTTGAAGTCGATGTATGCTAGCCATGGTTTGGTGCTGCCGGGATCGCGTAGGATGTCTTGTTCGTAGATCGAGTCTTCGTTCGACTGCACCGCATGTCAGCAGATTCCAAGACTTGGGTTCTCAGTTACACATACCACAAGGACCAGGTCAGGCTGCCTGATAATTTGTCTTGAAGGCATGTTGAGTGTCGAAGCAGCTGCCATGGCGCGCGACTACATATACCTGTTCCCGTAAAGCTACCGACGGTGCCACGCGCGTGCACCCCGGACCGGAGACCGAACGAGGTCGGAAGGGCTATAAGAGTGATCTCTGCCACACAGCCATGGGTTTGTGGCCTTCGCACAGTCGAGCTTCCTGTAAGTAGTGCTTGCCGATCAATGCATTCGATTCGTTGCGACGACGACGTCGTTGCTCTGACGCGCCGAATATGGATGCCGGCGAGATTTCTTGATCAAACTTCAGCGGCGAAACGTTCGGATTATGCAACTAAGGGGGCGTTTTGGTGCAGCATGCTCGATGCAGGCATGGCTGCTGTGGAACGTTTAGGTGCCCCGCCCAGCCTCGCGCCCCATAGATAGTAGCTCGCCTAAAGCGATACCACCCATCGTCATCCCGACATAGCTGCGAGAGACCGAATGCTCTTCAGCTCAGCGCGCAAGATCACCTAAATCCTTCAGCACAACTACTTTTACGATCCTCGGCTATCATCTGACTCTCGTTCCCTTACATAACATAGCGGGAACCGCAGACGTATCTCATCATGTCTGGTGCTTCGGTACGTTGCTACCTATCAACATACTGCTGGGAAACAAGCTAATTGGAGGCACCTCAGGACCGTGAGGCAGTCTTCCCGACCCGGCAATCGCTAGGTATCATGAAGGCGAAGTTAAAGGGAGCCGAGACTGGTCACAGTCTGTTGAAAAGAAAGAGTGAGGCTTTGACAAAGTACGCAAGACACCACCCTGCTCCCTTCCTCGGACTGTAGCTAACCCTTCTGCTTCTAGGCGCTTTCGAGGTTTGTACGCCCGACACGGACGATTCACAATGCAATTCTAATTATTGGACGTGCAGAGATCACTCGCAGAATAGACGAAGCCAAACGAAAAATGGGTCGTGTGATGCAAATCGCGGCTTTCTCGCTGGCGGAGGTGACATATGCAGTTGGAGGCGATATCGGATATCAGGTCCAAGAGTCGGCCAAATCTGCTCGATTCCGAGTTCGAACAAAGCAAGACAACGTTTCTGGTGTCTTACTCCCGTCATTCGAAAGTTATTTGACAGAAGGGAACAACGACTTTGGCCTCACCGGTCTCGGAAAGGGAGGTCAGCAAGTCCAGCGTTGTCGAGAGACTTACGCCCGGGCTGTTGAAGCTCTGGTCGAGCTCGCAAGTCTGCAAACCGCCTTCGTCATCTTGGACGAGGTCATCAAGGTGGTCAATCGCAGAGGTACGACTGTCACACTACATGCCAACGGATCTGTTACTAACGGCCCGCAGTCAATGCTATTGAGCACGTTATCATTCCTCGCACAGAAAACACCATCAAGTACATCAACTCCGAGCTCGACGAGCTCGATCGAGAGGAATTCTACAGACTGAAGAAGGTACGGACCCTGCCCTACCAGCTCTGGCGCGCTCTACTCACCAAAGGCAGGTCGCAAACAAGAAGCAGCGTGATACTGCGGCGGCAGACGCCGAAATGAAGGCGAAGCGGGAGAAGCAGAAGGCCGATCAAGGTGGGACGGAGAAGGATCAGGAGAAGGAAGACGAGGCACCGTCAGACCTATTGGCGGCAGACGATGACGACGACGTGATTTTCTGAGCAGTGTTCTCCGCTACATGGGCGTTGGCGAAATGTACTATTCTTCATCCTACATGCACTCGAGATCGCATACCTTCAATAGCGAAGCTACTGGGGGCTCCCAGAACCGACCACTAAGACGTATAATGGTATATTACAATTACATAAGGTGCCTGAGGATTATCACTGGCGCTGGTATGTCACCTTGATCGTCTTCTCTCCTAGGCTCATGCCGCCTGTGCTTTCCTTAGCAGTGATGGCCCCTTGCTCGCCATCGTACTCGACGAAGGCGATGCCACGGCGCCCAGGAACAAGTCGGACTTCGCGAAAGCCTTCGAAACGACCGAAGACTGTTGTGAGTTCGTCCACACCGTATTCCTCCGGAATATTTTGCAAGAACAGAATCTTGTTCGGTGGAAGGTACTCGTCCGGAACAACAGCCGAAGCGCCTGCGCTGGTGGATTTGAGCCCGGACGGCTTCGAAGCTTTCGAGGGTCTACCATCCGCTGTAGCCGCTGCGCTGCGCTTAAGCTGATTCTCGGCCTCGACCGCTTTTCGCTTGTCTTGAGTAACAGTCAGTCTCGGATTGATTCATCGAGCAGTCCATCTCGGCATACCTTTCTCTGCGAGTCTATGCCTCTTGTGCGCATCAAGCTCTTCTGCAGTCCCCGTCTGCTCAATGGTCTTGTCGCTTTTGGAGCGCGCTAGAGCGCATCTCAGAGGTTTGCCAAACAGCTCAAATCCGTGGACCTCGGAAATGGCTTCTTGCGCACTCTCTGCTTTCTCGAAGACAACGAAGGCTTGCCCTTTCGCCTTGAGATTTTGTTTCGCGACAATATCGATAACGTTTCCGAATTGCGAGAAGATTGTCCGTAGGGCATTGGTCAACGATTCATGCTTGACGCGCTCTTCGAGATTCTGGACGTAAACCCTGCGTACACATGTCAGCTCGTGGCCCGGTTGCGGTACGTGTCGGAGTGCAATGACACGTACGTCGCAATTGGATCACTTGAATTCTCCATCTTCACGTGATTTGTAGAGTCTTTTGGTTGTGTTGCGATGCTTTCTTAGGCTGTCACATAGTCTTGGGGGAAAGAGGAAGCGTAGCACGAGTCTACACGAAATACCTTGGGTGTAAATTCGTCCACTGAAGCACGAGTATGCATTTAGGCAGCACAGCCTTGCGAACCTTAGTCAGTCAGCGGGGCCAACTTTAAACAGACCAACATCTAATCCAACGCCAAGGTCACACACCACCATCCGCCATGATGTAGAACCAGTACCTTCCTGGTATTATTGACTTGTGTTCTGAATTTGCTGCGGCGATGGCGCATCTACGCATCAATGATCAGCAACAGTGTTCGCAATCACTCGAGAATTTTGAGTCATTTTCAACCCTTGCGAAGTGAATCTGACCATTGATTCGGTTAGATGAGTTCTGCTAAGGTCTGGTTTGTGAGCTATAGTCCTCCCTTATCGCCAACCGCGCAACGTGGACACGGTTGCTGTCTTGCAGAGCGGCGATGACCTTTTCCTTCGACTTACGTATTCATAGGACTCGAAGCAGACGATTTATTAGGCGTTCCAGTCAAGCGACTGGCAGCAATATTCGTCGGAACACGTATCGCTTGCTCCGACGATCTGGATCACGCGAACAGGCAATTGTCCCGACCCTATAGTCCTGAAACTACCAGATGAGCAAATCTTTGCCCTGGGATAGTGTCAAGTGCACGTCATCTGAGTCGCGTCTATCGTGGCCCGTGCCGGGTGGCCGGTCCGCGACGGCATCAAGTGGTGTTGAAGTCCTGGAAGGGAGTCGATTGACCAACATTGGCCAGTTTCCCTTAGCTGACAGACTGACTCGTTGGCATGGATCATCGGAAGGGAGAAGGGGCTCCAGCGAGGCTGGTGCATTGCGAAATTTACCCTTGGCCCCCGTGTAATAAAAGGACCATGTCCCAGGACTGGGAATGTTCACCCATTCCTTATCCTCCGAGAGCCCCTTGATGGGAAGATCTGCCAAGCCGGCACTTGATCAAATCCACCAGCGGTAATCGAATGTCACTTACTGCCGAATATGGCAACATCGACGACCGCAGCAAGCTGGAGATTGCGCATTCAGCAAAAGCCGAATGAGTCCATCACTTTGGTTATAGGGCCTTTTGACACAAGATTTTCGTTGATCCGGTGTTCTAGATCCTCTTCTGGACCCTTTGCGATATCTTTACCGGCTTGGCTAGTCACGATTCTGGAGATGCTTTTCATCCACCAGGATGGAGATTCTGAGCTTCAGCCCCTGGAGACACATCATCTTGCGGCAAATATAAGATTGCTATCACCACTGACATGTGAATCTCGCGGAGGCGCGACGCGTCTCAGAGCACCAGCCTGTTGACTACCGTGCGCCTTCTCGTCATCGGCGGTCAAGTCTTAGACATGTCTCGCGCACCATTTCCTGGCTTGGCATCCTTAAATCGACTTATACGCAATTTTAGCTACTTTACATAGGGAACAGACGAATGGGTCCATCTTTTAACTCTTCAGCATTCTCCCGACCATCGGGATCGGCGCCCGGAGAGCCCTGCTTGGTCGTCCGGGCCACCATGGAGAAGTTGTGGGCACATCCCATTCTTCCAAATGGCGAGGCAAGGCCATGCTGCGAACAAAGACAAAAGTGCTACTTGGCGACTGGCATGCTTTGCTTTCCTATGGTCTCTATCCCGATGACGATCGATCGTTACAGGTAGATTCGTATCCTATGAATCAGGATTGTGGTCATGTCTCTTGTGTTGCTATATGATGTGAAGTCGCCGCCTTCTCGACCATTCCCACGTTTTGCTTCACTGACTTGTCAAAATCATCATCTATGGAAGAAGGGTGAGTCTCTGATACCTGACAGAAGTTCGAGTCTACAGTAGAGATGATGGCTTCGCATCAGTCACCCGATCGCGGCCTTGCTGCGCAGCTCCTGAAGCTCTACGATCTCCCCCCTACAGAAGTGAAGCACCACAATATCGTCAAGACGCTACGGGGATCCAACCTGGACAACGATGTGCTTCTCGCCTCGATCCCACATCTTTCGGGGTCCTCGTACCGACCATTACACCTACTTCACGTCCTCTTAACGCAGCTTCCTGGCCCTTGGTCACCTTTCAGTCTTATCAAAGCCCAGACCCGGCTGTCCAAGCTTTTACCGGAAGGTGCCAGGACAGATGAGGCTGAGGACTTTGCGGGGGTCCAAGATGCTGTCAGCAAGTTCGTCAAGAAGTCGTATACGTCTTTCTCTGACTTCCTCCGCCATGATAAGGTGCCAGCCTTGCGAACGCCCCAACCCGACAACTTCATCACACATCGAGGCCTTGCCAGGTATGTCGAAGGCTTCCAGCTACCTATCAAGGGTGGCAGGAGGAGACCTGTGGTCGCCATTGCGCTCCCAAATGGGCCACTCCTCGCAGCAACCTGCATTGCAGTGACCACCTATTACACCGCCGCACCAATCAATCCAGCCGCCGGGGCTGAACAGTTTCAGGCAGATGTGGTGCAGGCAGGAGCGAAGTGCATTTTGACTACAAGCGAGGATGTCAGCAGACTCGAGCTCAACGCACCATGGGTTGCCGAAGCTGGCATAAAGGTCTTGACTATTGATTGGCAACGCGGGGACGATATCACCGTGCGCGATGGGAGCGGGCAGAGCCTGCCTCCACGTCAAGGCGGCAACGCAGATGTGAACAAAGCTGACGATATCGCACTGATTCTGTTCACAAGCGGTACATCAGGCACGAAGAAAGTCGTGCCCATCACTCTGCATTCCATCATTGCAGGTGTGCTCTTTGTGATCGAATCCTGGGGATTGGGCGCGAGCGACATCTGCCTCAATATGATGCCCTTATATCATGTGTAAGTAAAGTCCCTCGCGATGAAAATCGTGCATGTCACTGAGTCTTTTCATATCTAGTGGTGGTCTGGTCAGGAACATCTTCGCACCCATGTTCTCCGGTGGCTCTACCGTCTGCTGTCCTGCCTTCGATCCCAACATGTTCTGGGATGTGGCTGAGGGTGTCCAACCAACATGGTACTACGCTTCACCTTCAATGCATTCCGTCATTCTCGCGGAGGCCGTATCTCGTCCCCAGGCTTTAGCAAAGAGTCGCATTAGGCTGGCATGTAATGCAGCTGGCGGACTGCTCCCCTCATTGGCCTGCCAACTTCGAGACACATTCAATTGTATTGTGCTGCCTAGCTATGGCATGACAGAGTAAGTCTTCGCATGTTACCTCAGATCGTGCATCGTATTGATAGGACATCAGATGCATGCCCATTTCCACACCACCGCTTGACTACAAGCTCGACCGCGAAGGTACCTCAGGTGTCAGCACAGGCCCCGATCTCACTATCCTCGATTGGTCTGAACACCAAGTTCCTTGTGGCACCGTTGGCCGCATCTGTGTTCGTGGCGAGCCAGTATTCCCAGGTTACCTGAGGTCCGACGGGACTTACGATAAGTCACCCTTCAATGCCCAGGGCTGGTTCGATACCGGTGATCTGGGGTACATGGACGATGATGGCTACCTCTATATTACTGGACGAAGCAAGGAGGTGATCAATCGAGGCGGTGAGCTCATTTCGCCTTTCGAGGTTGAGAACGCCATCATGGCTGCCAGCTTGGCTGATGACTCGCCTATCAAGGGCCGAGTCAGTCAAGCGCTGGCTTTCTCGGCCACTCACGACGTCCTCCAGGAAGTTGTCGGCGCAGTGTTGGTGACGCCTCCAAATGTGCCTCGCGTGGATCTCCGAGCTCTTCACGCCGCTTTGAAGTCATCACTACAACAAGTCAAGTGGCCGGTGATCGTCGTGTACATGGACGATCTCCCCAAGAAGAACAACAAAGTCCTTCGGATCAAATTAGGACAGCGCTTTGGGTTGCCCAATATGACTGACGATTTGTCGCATCTGGAGCGACACTGGGTGGCAAAGTGTCCTCCGCCCGACACTGACTTGTCCGTCAATATCCCCTGCTCATCGATAGTCGTGGACTCGTACGCTCTGTCGCGAGCCCTTGATGGAGCTGTGCCTGCCAGTCACCGTCACCATCACCGCGAGTCCGAAGTTGGTGCTATTGAAGCATTCATTGCTCCAGCACACGCTGGCACATCTGCCATGCTTGCAGACACAATCAACGATCTGAAAGCCTATCTTGCGGACTCGCTCGACAACTTCATGATACCGGAACAGATTCATCTCATGCAAGAGCCATTTGTTCGGGACTCATATGGAAATGTCGATGAGCTAGCCTTACAAAAAGCTCTCGATAAGATGCACAGCGCATCTCTTGAGCAGCTGAAGGATTCTACCGAGGGTAAAGTCATCAAATGCTTCTCTGACGTTCTCGCCGTGCCGCCCACCCAGATTCCCAGGGATGCGGATTTTTTCACCCTAGGTGGTGATTCTTTACGCGCGGGACGTCTGGTATCAGCTTTGAGAACCGAGTTCATCGTGCAGATCCCCATCAGCGTCATCTTCAATCAGGGCACCGTCGAATGTATTGCAGCACATCTCGACCAGGTGCTCAAGACAGCACCGACCAAAGATGCCAATCTAGACATCGCTACATGCGAAGCGACTTGCAGCTCCAGCTCTCCATGGGTGATGCTGGTCCAGCTGATTCCGATGATGGTGGTGTATCCAATGCGTCGAGGTTTCCAATGGACAACATTCATCCTCGCTCTCAGCTATACCCAGACTTGGCCGACGAATGCCTCCGTGGTAGGACGGCTATTCAACCTCACCCTGTGTATCATGTTTTCTCGTCTTCTCATCCGGTGCGTTGCACCATGGGTTGGCATTCTGGCAAAATGGATCATCATTGGCCGTTATCGAGAGGGCCTCTACCCCATGTGGTCCCTGTATCACACTCGTTGGTGGCTGGTCGAAAAGATTGTCAGCCTCTGTGGCAAAGGTTTCTTCAGCTCATCAGATGCCACCAAACTTCTCTATTATCGCCTCATGGGCGCTAAGATTGGCAAGAATGTGAAACTTGGCGGAGTCCAGCTCGGTGAATGGGATCTGGTCGAAATCGGAGACGGTTCCGTGCTCACCAAGTGCGTTTGCCGGCCATTCGCAGCCGAACGCAACACTTCAATGTACCTGGGACGCATTGTTGTCGGTCAGAATTGCTTCGTTGGCATGTCCTCGATTCTGGCTGCAGGCACAAATGTACCTGACAATACTTGCATGGGCCTCAACTCCTCCAGCTGGGAGCTCCAGGATGCCGATGAGTCGAACCGGTATCTCTCGCCAAGCGCTGCTCCCAAGCCGCATTGGCTGTTAAACATGCTTTTTACCATTCCTCTGGGCATCATTGTGTGGTTTGCATCTCTTATGCCATGGTTCGCTGGACTGGTCGGAATGGTCATCAATCAACCACTCAACAACCAATCTCCTCTACGAGATATCCTCGACTGGTTTTGTGAACCGCACCGGATTGGATTCCACTACCTGGCCCTGATCTTGAAAACCGTCATAAGTCCATTCATCTTCTTTGGCTTTGCTGTTCTGGTTCGCGTCTTCTTCGACGTTCTCTTCGGAAAATTACGTCCCGGCCCTGCTCAGAGCCTCGGCACCATTGCTACATGGCGTGCTGCTCTGATGAAGTCTCTTCTTCCAGTGTCCCGACTCCATGATGTAACAGGCATGTTCGGTCAGCACTATGAAGCAACATCAATCGCAGTGCGAATGATGGGTGGCAAGATTGGCAAGCGAGTGTACTGGCCGGGCACAGGTCCTGGAATCGGCGACTATCATCTGCTAGATATTGGCAACGATGTTGTCTTTGGATCTCGTGCTCATCTCATCACTTCGGATGGTATTGGTTCGGATAAGATCACTATCCGAGATCGCGCTATGATTGCAGATCGAGTCACCTTACTCCCTGGTGTCGACATCGGAGAGCGCACTACTATGGGCTCCGGAGCCTTGACACGGCGTGGTAAAGCATATCCTTCACAAGGTACATTCGTTGGCTCTAAAGGCGGAGATGCTGTGTGCTTGACCACCAGCCACGACATCGCAAGCATTGAGAAATCAGCTCCCAGCACTGCCATGCACCACATGAGTAGTGATGACACACTGGCTGGCACGCGAGGATTCAATGGCAAGAACCGTACGAGAACTGCAATCCAGCACATGAGCAGTGACGACACCCTCGCCGACTCAAGCCAACGCTCTCGAAAGAAGAACCACGTTGTGACCACCGATCGATATTATGCCTCGGACAGCGATAGTGACTACACCTCACCGAAAAGCCGCGACACTCAGGAGATGTCGCCTTTTGGGCGAGCGTTCTATCTCAGGCTGGCCCCGTACCGCGTCTTGGGTCCTTTCGCTATCTTCTGCTATTCGTCATTCCTGACGGTCTTCACTGCCTTTTATTGGAACGTACCAAGCATCTCTTCCATTCAAGTCGTCGACGCCGTCATGCACCGATTCGTCCCTGAGGGTATTAATCTATGGTGGGATGTGCTCGCTCTTTACATCCTCTCAACTATCGTCATTTCCATCCTCACCTCAGTTCAGTCTATTCTTGCGCTGGCAATGGTGATTGGTGCCAAGTGGGCGCTTCTCGGACGTCGTATGCCAGGCAATTACGACTGGGACAAGTCTCCTTACTGTCAGCGCTGGCAGCTATTCCTCAACATCGAGAAACTCCGTCGCTACTGTTATCGGGGTCATGGTGTTCTGGGCTTGTTGACTGGGACTCGATGGATCGTATGGTACTTCAAAGCACTAGGAGCCAACATAGGCAAAGACTGCGCTCTCTTCGCCAATGGCCGTCCCAGCCTTATGTTCACAGAGCCGGACCTCATCACCCTTGGCGATCGAGTGAACATCGACGATGCTAGCGTTGTCGCGCACATCAATACTCGCGGCAAATTCGATCTCAACAGACTTGAGATCGGTGACAGATGTGTGCTGCGCACTGGCAGCAGACTTCTCAGCGGCGCAACAATGAAGAATGACAGCTGTCTTCTGGAGCACACGCTCATCATGGGCGGCGACGTTGTTGAGGCTAACTGGACCATGCAAGGTTGGCCTGCGGAGCGATACATGCAACCCAGGCTTGCAACGAAATCGAAGGAGACCTTCAGGCAGGTCTGATAATATATGGTACCAACCGAATAACCTGCTTGCTTATTCGGTGGAGGTGGTGGCGCCGGCCACCGCTTCAGGTGTCCAGGGGCGCAGAGATACTGCACTGAGGAAGAGTGCAGACTTCTATACCACTACGACGAAATTGTTACGAGATTGGAAAGGTGGAAAATTAAGGTGAAGGAAGGGACCGAACATAGATAGATTAGTACAGTTTGTCAACAAATTGAATCGACTTGTAGTCGAATATTGCAGATATCTTCATGATCCCCAGGCATCTCCGCGAGATCGTGGCTCAGCCAAAGACGTCCACGTGCAGCGAGCTGGACATTATTCATGCCAAAGATGATTCAAAAGATAAAAGATATATTGAAGGCAAATCAATCAACAAAAAGAAAATTACATACAACAGCCGGTATTCGCTGGTCGTCACCGACCCAACTACTAATCAGCCCCTTGGCAGTTTAACTAGGGGAGAGCGGACGGGATCCCGTGTTCTCTACCAGGTATGGTCGTATGTGGGAGATTGCGGCTAAAATAAAAATTATATAGCCTTGCCGTTGAGCTGTTCGTGCGATTCGGGCCTCTGTTTCCCAACTCTGTTCAGTTGCATTGGTCGAGTGGTCGCATGATTATTGATACGGCTTTTTTGAGAGGTCAAACTGAAAAGCTACTGACGAGTGCGGCTAGAGGACTGATTACGTTAGATCTGACAGGCAGAGTCACATTGACATATCGAGTGTAGCCGAAGCTTGCATATGGTTGGGAATGAGGCAGGTTTTGGTACCAAGAGGGTCTTATTGTAGACTCCTAGCTAAGTAAAGACAGGAAAGAGACAGCTTGACCGGTGAGTAGCCGAGCACTGCAATGTACAAATCCGTCTCATGATCCCTATGTCCGAAACGGAACAAGGTCCCACGACAGAGTCAGAGTCGCAAGCATCAGAAGACCCGCTCCAACAACAGACCAGCCAGGGCCACTGGAATACTCTACACCGACGACCCAGGCCAAGCCAGTGCCGTCAAGAGAAGAAGAGAAAGTTTGCGCGCGTCCTGCGAAAGCGTCCTCATCGTGCTTCAGTCCATCCTTAACCCTCGACGTAGATCTCGGCGGAACCGCTGCTCCTGTAGCCCTCTGTGGCCAGGATTTGGTAGTTGTGGCTGCCGATAGGCAGACCAGCATTCCTCCATGCGGCAAAGTGGCAAGCCATGTCAACGGTGCCACCGACTCGCTTGTCAGCACGAACGGACCAGTACTGCTGGAAGGTGCTGGTGCCTTCGATAGAGGGCTGGTTGGTGCGGGTGCTTTGGCCGACGCGGTAGGTAGAGCCGTCGCATTCGACAGTGCCGAGGTTCTGAGCAGCGCCCGACGGGTCGTACTCGGGGTGGAAGTTCTCGACGACGTAGTACTCGACGAGGGGGTTCTGGAGCCATCCGTACACAGCGAGGTAGCTGTTTCCATTGGGCGAGTAGGAACCAGAGTATGTAATGGTCCTGGAAGAAAGTAGTCAGTACATACGAAGCCACACATGATCTCTGGTAGGTGATCATCGACATACCTCTCGGCGTTACCGGGGTTCCAACCCTTTCCACCGACGAAGTTACCACCGGACTGCCAGTTGACCCTGTAGCCGCCTCCGTCGAGGTTCTCATAGGTGACAGGAGACGCTCCGTCAGTCCACCATGAGTAGTAGTAGCCACCGTGCTGCCCAGTGCTGCTAGGGGTGCCTTGTTGACGCTTCTCGGCGGGGGCCGCGATAGCGCCGGTGGCAGCAAGTGCCGCGAGGGCAATGTTGGTGAACTGAACCATTGTGGCTTTGGGTTTTGGCTTGTTGAGTGCGACTGAAGTGAGGCTGAAGAGAGTGAGGTGCCAGTGCTCTCTAGAAGGCATTCATCATTTCAGCTGGGAGGAGCAGAGATCTTATATAGGCGATGTTCCACGCGTGTAAGTCGGCATTGGATGAGATGTGGAGCTGGGTGATGGTCCACGGAGGGTCATGGACCGATCAAGGGTGGTCCAGATGGGCACGATCATCCATGGCACGATCATGCTGCATGTTTCCAGAAACAAGCGCATCCCGTTGTGCAAGCTGAGGTGGACACTGCCACCAATGTTTCGTGCCTGCTCCAACTATAGGAGCCAAGCCCCTTAATAGCAGACATGGGGCAGGGTCGTGCGAGCTATGCCGCGTGGCGCTGTTTCTGCCGGTAAATGCGGAGAAGACGAGGACATATTTCGACGTGAAGGACGGTAATGGATATGGAGACCAGTTGGTACCATGTGTCGCGAGTCGTGGTCGCAGATCATTGCTTGCGCTGCGGCTAGACACGAAAGTTAGGGTGGTATGAGCCAGTATTGGGAGAAGATCACTCACGTTAATTGAGCGCCCTTCTCTGGCTGAATCAGGCTTAATTGCAAGCTTCTTTTTACTCGTAAAAACAAGGTTGCCATACACGGCTGGGTGGAGCAGAGCTTATTGAGGTCTTGCTGGCTTTGAACTTCGGCACATGCGAATATAGATACAACATCGGCAGAGGACCCCGGCTGGACGAGGCAGTCATGCCATTGGCGCTGGGCTTTAGCCGTTGTTTCAGCAATGCCGATCCATGCTTTGTGGGTTGACGAGCGTCATGCGACGAGATGCAGTACCGCAATATTCGGAGTGCCACTTTATGCACCCCGCCATTTTTCGCCCTGTAGAGGGTGTCGTCATGTCCTTCTGTGCAATATGTGGCTGACGGGAGAAGGCCCCAGGGTCAAGGAGCGGCAGCATTCAGGCACTGTGCATTTGCCCAGCAATGCGACTTCTGGGCAGTCAGTTCAGTGATCTCTTGTCGCTACTTGGCAGAGTATGCCGAGGTGATGATGCTTGGCTAAGGTTTTGGCTAACGTCGAGTCGTTGTAGGGGTCAATCCTGGTGTTCGCGACTTTAGCCGTATCTCCAAGTGGCTCCCGTGATCGATCCACGAATCTAGCACAATGCTCCGAAGGCACCTTCCGGAATTTCGCTCCCGTTCCTCGATCTGGAAGTTTAAATGTGAATTAGGTCTGGAGAGGACATGATCGTCGTCGCCAGCAATTAAGCAGATTGTTGTACATGAGGCTGCTCACCACCTGCAGAACATCGATTCTTGTTGTTGGCCCATCTTCAACGCCGTCTGTCTCGTCATCTCTAGTGTCACCGGGTGAGTGGATGATGGAACTTCTGCTCGCCGAGATGAATGATGTCTGACAGGCTGAATACGTTGATCTTGGCTCGTAACTTGCACGATCTGATTATTCGGGCACATTATCATAAACATGGCTGACAAACTTGCTCTGTGCTGGTGTAACACTTTGCAGTTTCTTCAAGCTTCGCACGGAATACCTCCGTGTATCGATGGTTTGGTACACGTCGCTGTCAGTCACAAATCCTGGTCACAAGCTGCAGGGTCGAGGAGATGTTCCTGTGGTGTCCTTCAGGGTCAAGTACGGTCGCTCAGCGGGTATATCATGCATGCCGGCGGGAAACAAGCACTTGTTGGACGTGGTTCGAATCAGGTACTTTGCGCTGAACTACTTGGTACTGTAATACTGTGTCCTATTTTGATTTGTTTGTCCCGGACAGTGTGCCACTTACTGGATGATAAGACATCAATAGTACTCGTGAACTCGTCGCTCATATATTTGCACGCGAAAGACTCTGCTCGGGAAGAGTGCAACACCAGGTGATAGCAAACCACGATAAGAACTGCATCGAGATACCCGAAATAATGGAAATTATACTATCCAGTAGTAGCTGAATTTCACGAATGTGAATGTATCACACAGTCAGTAGGTTGTCGCACATGTCAGGATGGAGGGCTGGACCTCCAACTACATAGGGTAGGAATTCAATGAAGGCGAGACGGTTTAATGCATATAGCATATAATGCTCGCAAACCTCAATATGTATATAAAAGAACAAGGTTCTCAGCGTGGTTGTGGGAACCGGAGCAGGTACATGCACTGTCGCGTTGTCAACACCCAATGATAGGTACCTCGGAATCATCTCTCAAAGTTGCACGAGCCACTCCGCCGGCCGATGACGGCTTTTCGGCTCCCAGACACCTCGGGCCGTGACCAGCCGCTCTTCTTGCTCCCCTCCACCACCACATCTGCGTCGTCCCCAGGCGCGAGCAGCTTTCCCACCCTTCTGGAAAAGGCCAATTGAGACCAAAACTTCGAGCGCAAGCCCCAACATTCATTGACAAGATGCTGCCACTCACCGCAAAGGCAGCCGTGGCCAGACGGGCCGCGGGTCTCATGAGCCACTCTCAAGGGCCTCTGACGAGGACATATGCCCGGAGCCGCATGCAGTCTACACTCGCCATCCTCGAGCAGAAGGACGGCCAGCTCAATCACGGATCGCTCAGCGCCTTCACTGCGGCACAGAAGCTAGGTGGACCGGTGCACGGCTTTATTGCCGGCAGCAACATTTCGTCTGCGGCTCAAGAGGCTGCTAAAGTCAATGGCGTCGACAAGATTATCACAGTGGATAACGCCGCATACGATAAGGTAATTATCTAAGACGGGAGCATGAGGACGCAGAATGTCCGCACATGGATATAGAGGCTGATGTTACACCGCCCAGGGACTCCCCGAAAACTACGCACCACTGCTCGTCGAGAACATCAAGAAGGGAGGCTATACCCATGTCATTGCTGGGCACACCGCGTTCGGCAAGAACTTGATGCCCCGCGTGGCAGCTCTTCTCGACTCACAGCAGATTTCCGACATTACATCGATCGAGGACGAGAAGACATTTGTGCGCCCGATCTATGCCGGAAACGCCATCGCCACCGTCGAGTCATCTGATGCCATTAAGTTTGTTACCATCCGCGGTACCGCTTTCGCCGCAGCTGCCGTTGAGTCCGGCTCTGCCGCCATTGAAGAGGGTGTCGACCCCAAGACCGAAAGCCCGACCGAGTGGGTGAGCGAGGATCTCGCCAAATCAGACCGACCCGATCTTGCCACAGCCAGCAAGGTCGTGTCTGGAGGACGGGGACTTAAATCGAAGGAGGAGTTCGACAAGGTGATGCTGCCGCTTGCGGATGCCTTGGGTGCTGCCGTGGGTGCTTCTCGCGCAGCTGTTGACAGCGGCTATGCCGACAACAGTCTGCAGGTTGGACAGACTGGCAAAGTTGTTGCGCCCCAGTTGTACATGGCCGTGGGAATTTCCGGAGCAATCCAGCACTTGGCCGGTATGAAGGACAGCAAGGTGATCGCAGCGATCAACAAAGATGCAGATGCGCCGATTTTCCAGGTGGCAGACGTCGGTCTGGTGGGAGATCTGTTTGAGAAGGTACCAGAGTTGACGGAGAAGGTCAAAAGCTCATGACGAAGTACGGCGAAGCATATAGATCGGGAAGAGAAACACACAATTGTCAAGGGTATGTTGTCATAACAGGGCGATCAGGGTCAATGGCAGCGTTTTGCATTTGAGATCAGGTTGATGTGATAATACTCGTCTGGTGCTTCATTGACACCTTTCGATCATTGGGCGTGAATGCTGGGTATAACGCAGGGTCCATTTTGCGCCCAGTCGCAAGATGAATCATCTATAAACGGCCAGGAGGAATGGCGACTAAGTAGCCAGCCCAAGACTTACTGATGCCGCCCAAGGAGGTCGCCCTATGTACAGCATTGCGGCACAGCCACGAGAGTCCACCATTCTGCCTGTGACCAGGGGACAACAACAGAACATAGTCACGTTCTGCTGCATCCCCGCTCGCCAGACGGGCAGCGAGGCTGAGCTTCTGCTCATGCGGTCAATAATCGTGCGGTCGAGTCTTCTTGGCATCGTCCTCATCTCGCCCGGCCAGCGTGGCTCATCCTTTCGACGCCGATACACCAGCTCGGATAAGCATGGGACACCTTCATCTCATATTGCGGCCCTGCCAAGAAATAGCTACATATAATTAAGCGCAATCCACCCGTCCTCGCATCTCGCGATACCTAAAGTCATTCGAGGTTCCTCGCGACATCCCATTCCTGCTTCTCAACCATCCTGGGAAACAAAACACCTACCGCGCCCTTCCCGTCACCTTAATGCGCCGCATCTGGCGCCAACCTGAGCCACCATGCCACCAATATACCCCCTCAACAATAACATGCTGAGGATCAGCCTGGGAGAGCGAAATCGTTATCACGCAGGGGCAACGATTACTGGCACTGTCACTCGAGCTGCTCACTTCGTTGACCCGGATGCGACCCTGACTATCAAGTTCCTTGGACGGGCCAAGGTGAAGATCATGATCGCCCGTGGACAGGGTACTGCTACATATCGCAGTCGCTACATCTTTTGGAACAACAAGCAACCACCGGTCAGTGCCATACTACACAAGGGGCCTGTACATGTGCCACCAGGTCTCGAGGAACCACAGTCATGGCCCTTCGCCATTACCATTCCAACCAGTATACCAGAAAGGACCATATACCAAGAAGAGAGCGATGCGACATACCTCAAGCCTGGCGATCCAGAAACGGTCGAATTACCGGGGTCCTTCACCTTCACCGATGATAGCTTTTGGGGCAACAACGCGGAGGCATACGTTGACTATCATCTGCAGGCTGTCTTACAAGACAGCAAGGGCCATAGTTGCGAAGCCATTGTCCCCATCATGATACATGGACCGTCGTCGCCCATTCCAATTACCGACTTCGGCGTGAGAAGCTTCAGAGGGAAGATGATGGCTTTCCATACGCACCGTCTCGTCCCAGGTTTGGCCCAAGCCAAGCTCTCGTTCAGTCAAAAGGCGCAACATGTGTTTGGCTCCAGCAAAGTCCCAATGTTCGTCATGCAAATCGTGGCCAACACCCCTTCTGTGCTCCAACTCGGCAACCCGTCAATCATACCTTTCCAAGTTCAAGGCAGCATGATTAAAGACCGTACGAGCGAAACTCTGCATGATGTGCAGCCAACTCTCGTCATCACAAAGTTTGAGCTGACTCTGACCGCAATTACCAAAGTGATTGCGCCAGGGAACTTCAACACTTATGACGAGAAAGGAGAAACAAGCTGGACCATCGCCAGTTATGCTCAGACTCCACAAGAAACTCACCCTGCAAGATCAACGTCACCATCACCAGCATTTGCAGGCGGTTCCAGTAAAGGAGATACTGGATCAAAGGGTAGCTCCAAGGCAGACAAAGTGACTAGAGTAGAGGATCTCGACTCGGAATCTCCACCTGACGCCAACACTCTCATCTTGCCCATGGAATCAGCACCATTTCCACTTGATCTCGGCCAAGCGCTCCAGATTCGGATCCCTACGGCAATCAAGAACGCACACTTATCGCCATCCTTCAGGACATTCAATATTCACAACACGCACACGCTTGGGTGGGAATTGGCAGTTGAGATAGCAGGGAAAGATGCGGTTTTCTACGGCAAGCACGCAGTCGATGTTATGCCTCCTAGCGAGGGTGCTCTTCCTGCGTATGCTCCAGCTGAGTAGGAGATTCACTGATCACAGCAATGCCGGCTGCTTGCAGTATAGTGCATACACACTTATGATAAGATACCTCAAACCAAAGAACAGCACCTATCCCATCAGGTGCTATCTGTATTAGTTCCTCAGGCAAATCCTCTTCGACTTGCACATCAGTAGCTCAAAGGGAGTCGGACTATAGACATTATGCTATACAAAAGAGACTATAGTAGCGAAGCATTCGTTTTACGGAGTTCTCTGCACTATATACCTAGGCCATAAGGTAGTTTCTGCGGTGTGTTTCGACGGTCCAGGTGCTCCTGATGTCTGAGGCATTGTAAAAGTTGGGTGAGAGCTAGCATCTTAGAGTGTCTAGATACTGAGCGAGCCAGGTCATCACCTATTATGTAGGGATGGTTAATTATTTTAGTGAATCAAAGTTGAGATGTGTTGCAGGCTTATTAACATTTGCATAAAGCAACATTGTTCAGATCCTTTAATACCTGCTATTTTGCTCCAATGAGGTTTTACATATATGGCTGTGTATAAGTGGACACACTATTAAACTAATGCAAGAATAGTTATAACAATGTGGATATAAATGACTTGGATACAAGCATCCATTACTACCGCTTCTGTGTAGATAGACAAAGATGTTGTCATGCTTTTATGAATAGACTAGGGCTTGGGAGGTTTTTGAGAAATAGAATGTTACTCATATCTTAAGGGTTTACACTGAGAAGATGTGAGGTTGACTTAACAATTAGTAATTTAGTTTGTTTGCAACAAGATCTTTGTGATAGGCTTGTGGACACTATGGCAAGGAAAGAGTAGGCCTGGCAATATAGTTACTGGGAGTTACTCTTAGTATATGAGTGATCTAGTGACCAGATTTACGAATTACAAGTACGCTATACACTTAATGCAATTGCTATAAAACGACATAACTAATCCTACTACTAACTGTCGGACCTGTGATGCGTTGTTGGTTATCAGTAGGGTTGGAAAGTAATTCCATTGTAGTAATTAATGCAGTAATTAATTACCTTGATTGTTAAAATGATATACTATAATCCTTACTGCATTGATTCATACTGCTTTACTACTATAATAGTCACTTATCATAAAACATTACACTAATAGTTAATCAAGTACCTGATCACTTAAAACAGCGTATATAATAGATATATCAGAAATTAGGCATAACTTATAGCAGGCCTGGCAACGCAGTTACTCAGAATTACTACGCGTAGTTATTAACATACGGAGTTCGTTTTAATTACTAACTGCGATTTAACTACGTAGTTGATAGTTGCTTACTTAATTACGTAGGCAATCGAACTACTAGATACAATTTGACTATATGACCAACAAATATTCTTACTATTTACTACGTAGTTGACAAGACTACAAACTACATTATGATTACACGTAGTTGATGTAGTTACAGCAGGGTGAAAAATTAATTTGTAGTACTTGGTATGGATTAATTACTAAGTCTATTATTCTATGCTGAGTTTGCTAGCATGGCGGCCAGGCTTGCCCCACCTTGACCGTAATACAACGTAATGAAAGAAAATGAATTACTATATGAGCAGGCCTGTGATTTGAGTTAGCAGTTTTACTACATTAGTACACTGACTACTAACTACAGTGTAATTCATATAGTTAACTGATTCATATAGTGATAGTATAGTTAGTAAATTTATTAACTACATAAGTCAGTTGACTACATAAACTACACTATAGTTATAGTATAGTTACTCTATCAGCTAACTATATAACTTAGTTAACTATACTAAATACACTATAGTTACATTTTAGTTAGAGAAAAGATTAACTACACCGCCAAACTAATTACTAACTTAGTCATAGTTGACTAATTTAGTACTTAGTTTGGCGGTGTAGTCACAGTCAAGTTATAGTGTAGTTAGTAGACTTATTAACTATACAAATCAGTTAACTACACTAACTACACTATTGTGGTTAGTAAGTTTATTAACTATATGAATCAGTTAACTACGTTAATTACACTATAGTTATAGTGTAGTTAGTGAATTAACTAACTACCAACTACATTAACTACGGTGTAGTAACTCTGAGTGACTACAATTACAGGCCTGTATATAAGTAAGGATTGTATTATATAGTTTTAATGATCAATATAGTATATAGTGATCAATAATAAGTA